>VYZW01006384.1:83835-122043 GCA_013401315.1 Balaeniceps rex | reverse complement strand
GGTGGTACTGCATTTTTTTTGCATTTCTCATGTGATCACTATTGGCTGAAACAATGCTGGTCTGCTCAAGTGTCACATATTTGCACTCCATGAGCACAGACAGGAATCTTTGTCTAATCACAGCCTACACAGAAAGAGCAAGCCTAGCTCCACTAGCCAGGGCTAAGCGAACGGTAGTTCCAGGGCCTCAGAAAGCATTTTTCTCCGCTTTTGCATGGGTTTTCATTCTTCTATTATTTCATTCACCTCTTTCCCAATCTCCTCCTATTGAGCAGTGGGAGCTTAGTGACACTGGTACTCACAGTTGCTGCTTGTTGTTCCATCTGTGAAGCTCACGTGTCTCTCCTTTGAAACTAAAGACTATCCTCATTAAAAAAATGCATCTCCCTTACCTTACCAACAAGAAAGCTGAGGTTGTATAACGGGACAGAGTCTACAGCCTCAGAGTCCTTTGACACAAAAAAAATACACACGCATACACACACATACATATACATGAAAAGATGCATTAACACATATAACAGTGACCTTCTCAAGCAGATCTCTGGAAAATATAACCCAGTATTAATGTTCATGCTGTATTTGGACCTCTGAAGACCATGGGAAAAAAAAATCTATTGCCATTACATCACCACCATCACCCTCCACCATCCCCCTTTGCGTAGGAAATCGTCCCGCTCCCTGCTCCTGGTTCTGTACCTGTGGGTCAGCTAACCGTGAGATATCAGGATAAAGATAAAACTTGATGCCTTCTGCAGCTCCAGGCAGGGTCACACCACGGATGAGCAGAACAAGGAGCATGACGAATGGGAACGTGGCAGTGATGTACACTACCTGGCAATTAAAAGAAAAAAAAAAAAGGTATGTCAAGAGAGATCTAACGATGGGAATTCAAAGCCCCCTCTTACCTAAAAAGGACCCGACCCGAGTTTCTGTGTCTACTTGTAGTTTAATGGTCTTTACCACCTTATTGCTTTAGTCCTGGAGGCAATGCAGGTTCATTAATCCCTGCAGAGCCCCCCAGACAGTGGTCACATCACTCAGGCAGAGAACACACAGGATTTTATACAACTCATGACTTTTGTTAGAAATTCTGCCTTTGCCTTGTTTATCCTCATCACATGACAAGCGCACCTTCGCCAGGGAAGCTGAAGAGATTCCCTTGCCGAGGGCGCCTAAAGCATTACCTCATTCTTTATTTGAACTTAAAAACTGCAAACTGTTTTGCAAGCTCTGCTGCTACGTCTAACTTTGCTGTGCAGCCTCACTACTACTCCTACAGGCAACTTCACAGGGCACTTCTTTCAGAGATGAAGATAATTTGGTCCATGCTCCTGTGTCTCCCTTCCCATCGCCTTGAACGCATGAAACCCTTCAGGTTGGCATCAGGCTCAACGGTGGTAATTTCCAGTCCCATAACTTCATTCTTGCCCTTGCTGCCTATTCAGCAACATCGTTATTGGAAACTAAGGCTCTATTCAAACAGTTCTGAGAATATGTCTTCATTATCTTTAACCTCTATTCCCAGTCTCTTTGAATAACAGCCTACTTCTTCTCTTCTTGTTATCTTCTCATTCATTTGATGAAAGAGCCCTTTGCTTTAATCTCCAGTGCGAGGGTTAATTGAGCCTGCATTTGGACAGTTCTATCTTTAGACCCACACTTTTTGACCTCTAATATTTTGTTTTCTTTGCTCATCAGTGCTTTCTCTCATTTTTTTATATAACCGCTGTGTTACAGTCAAGAATCACTACTGTCCAAGAAAGGGCGTTTTTCATGGAGTCAGATGATCCCCCCAGGTAATTACAGTTTGCTGCCATGAGTTAAAATGTATTTTTGTTTTCCAGAATTTGTTTAACTACAGCAAAGCTCCCGGGATGCACCATTTTTCTTTTTAAGTGTGTCCTCTGAGAATAACAAGCAGAACTCAAAGCCTGCATTGCCATAATAACTCATGGAGCCAGACTGATTTTATAAAATGAAAGGAAACCTTTTCATACATGTCCTTTTTAATTCTCTCCTTGAATTTTATGTACATTTTCCACTGACAATATATATTATACACAATATATATTACACATTAGCCTGGTTTCACCAAAACTTGAAGGATAAAAGGGGGGGTTTCTGTGCTTTCTAACTTTTTTTAATATAAGCCAGGCCTATGAAAAATCAAAGTTTTCTTACAAGAAAGATATTCCTGGACTTGCAGGAACTAAGCAAACAACACTCACAAAGCGGCCTTTGCGCTGCAGGTAAGGATTCTCTTGTAATCCTGGAGGAATTTTTAAGATCAAGCACGTTATCCAAACCATAAGCACAACTATTATTTTTCCTCATGATTTTGTATTTGTCCAATATGCTACTATGAGATTTAAAAACTATGTCTTTTTTTCTTTTCCTCTCTCCAAAGAGCCATTAACACGCTGGAAAGCAGGGAAGTGCTATAAACAACCATCTACTAAAGTAAACTAGACTTCTCAAATAATTAAAGTCCTCCATTAGAGTTTACAGTTTACTTTTGTTTGACCCCAAAGTTAATGGAGTCAACCGGAGACTTTCCAATGGTTTTGTTGGGCTTTGGCTCCACACCCGCATGAGCTCGAACGCTGCAGAGAGGAAGCAGCCAACTCCTACCAACCGCCTTGTCTTAGAAATGAGACCATTTTGCTGGATTTCCAGAAAACACAAATTTTTAGATAACTGATTTTAACAGACCTGTTTTCAACCTGTTACCTTCACAGGGGCTTGAAATAGTGTACCACAGGGAGCTTGGAAAAATCTCTCAGAGCTACCGTAACCTTTACTGAGCAGACACCAGGCTCGCCAAAGGTACTGCAGAAATGTGCGCTTCCACTCGGCTACTGCAGGAGATTTATTGCGTTCACCCTTACTATAAAACTTACACAATCACCTCATCAGGTCACATCAATCAGAGGGAACAGAGATGCAAACATTTTTGTCAAGGTATGCTTTAGAGGTGTGGAAGCTATTCTTTGGGGCAAAGCTGGCAGGAATCCAGGGTAAGGCACCAGCATGATTTTAATGAGGCTCCATGATAAATACCACAGAAAGCAAGACAGAAACAACAGTAAAGCAAGTAGTTTACTCAACAGTGGAACTAATGAGGTCTAGTCTCCTATGGAGTTTTGTCTGCTGGTTGATTCTGCAGTGTGTAACAAGGTAAAACTGCTAAATGATGCTTTTTCTAGAGTTGAGGCATTTGCAATTGCTCACTCCTCCTGAATTCTCTCGGGGCTGATAAAAGGTGCGTTCACATTGTGGCCTTTCTCTCAGGTGGGGCACTAACAGGGTCGCTCCCTTCCACCTAGTTGACAAGAAATGTGTGGGAACTTAATATCTTGGGACCTCTGTTAGATTTATCTGAAATGCTGCCTCGACCAACAGGTTTGAAAGCTAAGAGCCACACATATGCAATGGCTTCAAAAGCCTTTTCTCATGAAACTAAACATGTGGTTTAAAACCACAACTGTATGCAAGGGGCAAATATATCATGCTTCATGCTGTTATGTGATTCACCAAGATATGCTCTAATTTGTTTCTTGCACTGGAGTAGGATGAGGTTCAGGAATGATTTAACTGTTATCCTTTAGAGAAAAACATGATTCTAAAGAGCACATGATGAGACTAAAAATACAAACTATCCAGGAGCTCTGTTAAGGAGAGTGGCTTCTAAACGAGTACCTAGAGTTTAGTCTCCTATGTCTGCACACAGCTCTTCTGTAAGTGAGCGGCATTCCAAAAATGTTATGCATCCAGCAGTTTCCACTGACTTAAAACATCCCTACCACAGCTATGTTAACATCCACCCCGCAGCACTGAGCGTGAACTTGGCTGGTGTGAGAGCACGGACAGGGAGCGCAAGGCATCACACATCGCAAGCCTAAGACCTTCCATGCTCACGACATGCATCAGTGGGACACTCGTCCTCAGAGAGGCAAAGTGGTACTCGAGCCATGCTTGTATCTGCATCTTGATGCCATTCCAGTAATGGCTACTTGACTCACAGGCATTTTGGGCACTGGCAATGACTTTCCGAAGTCAGTTGAATCCAAGTCCCTCTTTTATTCAGTGCAAAAATACGTATTTTTCAAGGAAACGGTGAATATCTTTAAGAACAGCATTACTTAGTATTCCTAACATCTGCTAACTGCAATGATTATCAAAAGGGTCAAAGAGCACTTACTTTCCCAGTGGATTTGACTCCTTTCCAAATGCAGAAGAAACATATCACCCAGACGAGGAGAAGACACAGTGCAAGATCCCACTTGATAATACCAATGTCTTCAATTCCCGATGACAAGCTCAGTACATTCCGCCTGAATATTTGAAAGGAAACAAAACGAAAGAGATGCAGGAGCTCAGTTGATGCAGGGCCTGGCTGTGATGTCTGAGAGTATACGATGGTGTGTAGGGCAGCAGATGCATGGCAGATCCCTGTCCTTTGAATACTGCTTGCTAAGTCAGCATGGCTTATGTGCGCAAAGCTGAACTTTGCAGCTCCACATCTTTCCTAGGTTTGTGGGACTCTTTTGTTCAATATATTGCACAGCATTTCATTTTAAGCTGTTTTTAGCAGCCTGTGACCACCTCAGAATGAGGTAAGAAAGTATGCTCAAAGCACTGCGGCTTCCACATTTGCTCCCTTGAAGATGCAAGACCAGCTCACCCTGGCATTGCCACGAACCCCAGCTTTGAAGCCACGTGGCAGCATTGCACGTGATGTCTCTATCACGGACACTTGCACCTGGCCTGCATCCATGTGTTTCTCCTCCTTTTCAGTTCATCAGCAAGACTGCTCAAGGACGAAAGGGCAAAAGCAATGCAGGAAACCAGCACGCCGCGCAGCTTTGCAGGGTGAAGGCTGGTGCCATTATCTGTTCTCCCCCCGCGGCCCCCGCACACAAACATTGCCCGGACGCGCCGCCGCCCGCCCTCAGCAGCGCCGCCACCAGGGTCTTGTTTACCTAGCTCCAGATATTTGGTAAACTTTATTCTGTCACTTAGGTTAATAAATAAAAAGAGATTCCTATTGTAAGCTAGGTCTTAAGGGAGCAACATCCAACCATGAAAATATTCTGTTCCTGAGGAGAAAAATTCATTAAGGCTTCTCTCTTTTGTAATTGCCAGGGTTATTGTTAAATACTGATTTAAAACTACTTCTTTTACTTTTGTGCAACACACGCTGTCCTCACACATTGGACAGACCTTATCATACCTGATACTTGCTTCATTTGTCAAATATGTATGAAAGAACAAACTGTTTCTTAACTGTTCACTTAGCTAAAACTCCTCTACAAATGAGCCTACTAACCTCTGAAGAGTTTCTGCAAGGTTTTTTTAAGTCAAGGAGAATTTTGACCTCAACCACCACAGAAATGCCTTGCCCCAAGACTAGAGAAATGACCTTGCTACCTAACAAATGGTTAATTAAATTTTATTTTCGGGCAACTATAAAAATGAGCCACTTTCCTTCACCTAAGTCGTGGAGAGCCAAGACCACAGCAGTCTGGGGTGCCGTACCAGGGTCAGGCCCACAAGCGTGCGTGCGCAGCTTTGCGTGTGGATCCAGTGCAAGACAAAGCACTGTGGTTTGTTTTCCCCCTGAATTAATTAAACTTTTTTTTTTTTTAATTGCTACTACCAAGGAAATAATAGCGAATGAAGTCACCGATGGAAAATTTGCAATTAGTTTTTGGAAAAAAACCCTGGATTGATCAGTTTAATAGGACTCAAACCCTCATCCATCTGTTTTTGTGTCTCTGTTTGCCAGATTCACTCGGATTACCTGTGTGAATGTGTTCTCACACCAAATGCTTTATTCTCTCTGAACGTGTGTGTATTTTGTTATGGAAAAGGACTAATGGCACCAGACAGGGTAAGTCTGCCCTAATCAGCACAGCTATTCAGCAGTTACAAGAAACCCCTCGGTAATGAATATTTGGCATAAAGTTGCAGTCCTGGTTCACCTGAGCCTAAAGAAACCAGGGAAAAACCCGCTGTGCGTATACAAAAGAAGAAAATACATTTGTAAGACGACAAACTTCAGCCGCAATCTTCTGTGGCTTTTTAAAAAATAAATGGCAATTTTCCAATCTAAGGGGCAGTTCATATTAAAAAGGCAACCTATAGAGCTAGCTCTCAGGAAGCCATGAATAATTAACTGTAAGTGCTTTTCGGAGTAGGGAGCTCTATGAATGCATTCAGCTAAGGCTTCTTTGCTTTTTATTAGGGAACTAGAAGCAAATGGTCATCTCACCTACAGTTTGCCCCAGCAACCCTTTCAAGCATTGTTGGAGGGCAACCCAGTGGGTTACTGAGAGCCAGGTATGTTACTTTTCTATGGTGAGGCAGCAAGCGCAGTAAGTGATGTGCTGGCTTTCTCTGTCCTGGGTTATCTCGTTTCACAAAGACTGACTACCTCAAGGAATCCACTCAGAATTACCAGGGGAGCCGCAGCATTGAAATTGTTTCATGACATCTAACCCCACATATTTTTGCGGCAGAAGCACTCAACCTGGATTTGCGATACCCTGAAAATTCAATTTCGGGAAGGAGCACAGGCTGATATGCCGATAGCTCTTCAATTTTGTTACACAACCCACTGCTGCTTAGATTCAGCCAAGCCCACTCAACTAACTTCATGCCACTTATGCATGAAGTTGTTACTAATTCTAATTTACAGTCTTGATGCTGTCATTAACTGTCACTCATATATCATCAATGGGACAAGAGGCTGAGGCCGAGTTTGTTGTAAACATGAGTTCTTGAACCTTGTTCATACACTAGTATGTCCTAGTGATGTGCAATATGGAAATGTAATAGGAGCTACAGCTCCTACTGGCACTAGAACATAAACAAAAATAAAATGAGGAGAGTTATGCAATCCTTGAAGGATATTCCAGCTCGTTAATCAACTGAGTTCAGATAGGACCTTTCGTACCAGGAAAGGCGAAGCACCCTTTCATGTTGGATGGACAAGAGTAACTAACACTGAAGCAGTTGTACCAGAAGACTCTTAGAAAGAGAATATGAAACAATTTTTAAAACTCTCAAGTTTGCCCCCAAAGGCAGACACAGCTGCCCTAGATTTTGTTTAGTTTTTGTGTTGCTCCCTTTGGGATTACATGCCATTAGCATGTGATGGTCTTTCTTGGGATTTGGACGAATAAAGTCTGCTGATTACCAAATGTTTATAGACACTTGGCCAGCACCAGACAATCAGAGGTTTTGTTCAACCATAATTACCCCATAACACTTATCCCTTATGTATTAATATGTGTGTAAGCCTTTAAGGTTTTGGAATTTAAAAGAAAATCTTCAGAAATAAGACCTGAAGCATGTGATACCAAGAGGTAAGTCTCCTGATACAAAGCCAGATTTGCTTAACCCCCTTTTATTGCTGCTCAAGCAAGCATGTGATTTGCACAGAACATTAATTCAAATGAACTGAAATGTCAGGCTGTACTATACATCCAGCCAGGCTGAGAAGGACACGTGTTATTCAACGCGAAGAGGTTAATGCATCAATGTGGTCAATTATATCTGGGCAGTGTTAGTTTTACAAAGCAATACTGATGAGAACACTACATAAATGTCCCACAATAAAAATGGCATTGGGTTTCAGAAACCAAATACTCACAAACCCCTGAATTAAATCAGAATTAATTGTGCCACAAAGCAGATGGATGTCTTCAGTTAAAGACTATTTATTGACCTGTCCTTTTGATGTGGGTAGCTGGCTGCCTGGCAGCTGGCATTGTCTATGATGGCAAAGTACCTGAAAGCTCCTGGAATTATTTTTAATTTCAGAACTATAAAGAACAGTAGCATGGCTGGGGAGAAACTGGGGATACTAAACGCTTGCACCATGTAAAAGCTATGTTACTTTAATTACAACAGTGTTGCGTGATCTCTGTCCTTACTTTAAGACATCAATAGTTGTTTATGCAGACAGAACAGCTATTTTTTAATACTTCTGTAAGTGCCATGAGTCCCGAAGGCAGCTTTGTCTGTTAAAGGCAGTTTTGCTCATGAGGAAACAGTGAGTTATGGACAGTATGTCTGTATTAGTAGGATTACGGAGCCAAACTCCTCCCTAGCATGACTCCAGGGAAGAGTTCAGTTCATGATGTTTAAAACTGTTCTTTGAGGACAAAAGTTAAAGTGGCTGCAAAGTGCAAGGAGAGTCGCCTCATGAGCACTAATCGCTGAGCAACCTTTGCTCCAGCTGTGCTATAGAAACAGTGAGGAGAAGATGGAGGGAAGGGGAAAGCGCTGTGAGGATCAAGGATTTGTCCTCCAGCCTTGGGCACATCCAGCCTGACTACATCTGTTAGGCTGTGTCTACAGGGGAGTTTTGAGGACAGAAAATTGGTTTCTTTTAGAGGAAACTTAACTAAAAGCTCTGTCCCTAACGTGCTCCCATGGGGACATCATTTCCCCAACCCACGGCCAGGCTGCCCTGCCATAAGGTCCTTTGCCGCGTACCTGCTGTGTTGTTACCCATGGAAAGCTCTCATGTCCAATGAGGTCCTGGAGCCCCCACTCTTTCTTTTACAACCCATTTTCCAACTCCCAGCCCTATTTCCTTCTGCTAAGGTATCTTCAGTCTCCTGAAGTGGACATGCCACCCGGGGCTCCAGGGAGACAACCTGGCCTGTAAATCTGTGCATTACAGGAGTAGAAGCTTCTGGAGCAGCAGGACAACCCCGTGGCCACATCAGGAGACTGCTAAGCTCATGGTTGCCCCCAGGTACAAGAGAACCTGCGAGCAAAATTACTGCACAAAATTGAAGGTGAACACAGTGCTTTTGAAGTCCCGGGAGAGTAACTTTATTTCAGGGGCAGCACTGTGGACCTGTGCTTCTTAGGGAGGCCTTGGGGAGACCTTTGAACATCCTACCAAGCCAGCCACTCATTTGGATTCAAGGCCCTCAGTCCCAAAGTCATTGTGGGAGAGTCCAAAGGAGTGGACTCCTCTTCTACTGCAACTTGCCCCTGAGTTCCCCTAAAATATCCAAAGGTACCATTTAACAAACCTTTTCCAGCTCCCTCCATATTTACAAGGGAGGAAGTCACCTAGGGAAGTATCTGTTGCTCAACAGATACTGGAAACGCAGTCCTCATGGCACGATGAAAATGACTGCCCTTACAGCCTGCACCCTGACTCTCACACCGGTCACTGGTGCCTCTTGACAAACGGTTCATCCAAGATCCAATCTGCCCTGTGTATTTTGGCTCTTGTGTTACAAATTTTAGCACAGTTCATAAGAGTATTTTTTTCTAAACCTAACACGTGCCAAATATCTTTGGCATGAACATCACTCCTGCTGGGCCTATTGGCTGACACTTCTTTTTAAAAATAGAGAACTAGGTACAAGTTGATCAGGGACCAAACAGGACTTTAAACATGCTGAAAAAGCCAAGCTGGGTCAGAAACTAATTCTACTCATAACTGACCATCTGAGCAAGCCAAGAAAAAAAAAATATTTTCTCCTAAGCTACTTGTAGATCCTTTGGATTTAAGTTTCCCTACAGGTGTCTTCCTCTGCTGCTATGTTTTGATGCCTATATAAACACACAGAGATTTGAGGTCATGCCTGTTCAGAAATCAGGTTATGCAATATAATTTAAAACTTGAAAAATAAGGGAGAAGTGGGAATAGGAAGCTTAGGCCTGATGAAATCCAGGCATCTGGCAAAACAGTGTCTCCTCAGAGACTGCAGAGAAAAATGATGTAACAAAGATGACCTGAGAAAGCTACAGACAGGACAATGTTCACCACCTCTGTTAATTTTATTGGTGAGGTTAATGCCTTACTTTGTTGTCAGACTGATAAGAGATGTGTTATAGCTTCACAAAGTGTACTGCAAATGCTAACAGCTGGGGAAGAGGGAAAGGCAACTGCGACGGGGGTGATTTGTCACTGTTCCCATCGTAAATCCATGCTATCAGGGCATGTGAAGTGACTTGTTTCTGTTCTCATGCTGCATTTAGAGAATCCCAACCAAGAAGAAAACAAGTTTTCTTCCAAACCAGAAATTACACTGGGTTTTTAGGGCTCCCTGTACGCTCCAGGATGAACGCAATTATACATCTAATGCCTTCCTCCACTGCTCCCAGACTGACCAGTCTGTCTCTGGATGGGTGAGAACCAGTAGCAAACACCAGTCAAACAACTGACATCCAGAGCAATTTTCTTTTCCTATCTAACATTCCCCATGGGGCTTCCATAAAATCTCAGGCCAGGCCTCTGGCACGCCACCGAAGTGTCCCAAAGGCACCACAAAGAGGGGGTACTTACTCCCAAAACTCCGTGACAGGAGAGGTGAAGTTAGTGGCATTCAGTGATATCCAGAGCGTTTTGTTCTTCCTGAGAGTGTCTTCCACGCAGGTCGGCGTGTTCCACTTCTGGTGGCAGTGTGCCCATGGCAGGACGCTCTGGAATGACTGGAACAGGTAGTAGAGTCCCCAGGCCAGGATCACAATGTAGTACACGTTCAGAAGGGACACAATCACTATGGAAGCATAACCAATTCCTGGCGAGAAGGGGAGAGAAAAGAAATACATGCAGACGTGACAGCCGCTTCTTGCTAGGGTGCCTTGTGATCTCGTGGAGCTGGTGCTATCCCCGCTGTGTTGCAGACTTGTATCCCGCTCTACCACACCACTGTTAGAAGCTCAACTCAACTTGACCACACATAAGCACAGACCTGCCACCATCTCTGACTAGCACGGGCACTCAGGGTTGACCTCCTGGCTGTGGTTTGCTGTACATCGGAGAGGAGGTCTGCAGGATGTCTACCCAATTTAATACTAACCTGGCTATTCAAGTTTTATTAAAAGGAAATCAAGGCATCACGCTTTGCTTATTTGGGAGCTACACCATCTCACGTCTTAGGTACCTACTTGGGCAACATCATTCTCACCACGCTGTCCCCCAAGCCAGCTTCCTTGGAGGCAGCTCAGCTGGGCAGCCCCTGCACCACTCACACTTATCGACTGTCTCAGCTCAGCCTATGTGCAAGAAAAAAAGACAGTTCTTGAATGAGTTAAAAAGGAAAATTCCAAAGCTATCAATGTGAAAGCTGCTGTTTCTGCCCCAATTTCACTTGTGCAAAGGAAGCATGATATTGTAGCTGTTATGGTTAATTAGATCAATGTTTAACTCTGCTATCAATATTTGACGATAAAAAATGTTCTCTGTTAGTTTTTATAAGCAGGGTCATGGGCAGATAAGGGCGAGTCCTACACAACTTTGGGAGGTGGCGGAATGCTGTTCCGGTGGAGGCTTTAATTAAATACCACAGCTGTTCTCCTGAGTCTGGTATCTCTCTCCTAGCTCGGCAGTTTGGCTCCGCCAGCAGATGCATACTACGTCTTAAGTCAGAAGCAGTCACTATTTTTTTAGATACAAAACGAAAGGACTCTGAAAAGTCCTCTTTACTGAAAATCTTTTAGCTCCAAAAAGCTTACAAAGTTTGCCATTCAGGAATAACAGGGAAAAATAAGATATTTCCTTTAAAAACTTAGAGCAGTCTCTTACAAGAGGATGAAAAGCCTAAGAGGTTCCCTTTAACATTGCTCTGATGGCTACTCCAGCACCTGGGATACCTGCCTCATATTTTATAGTTTCAAACCTTATTGCAACAAGAGTCTTTACCACCAGAGATTATTTTTATGCCAGCTGAAAACAACCAGAGCAAGTGCTATTTATTCTGTACAGCTGCATCTCATTCTGGATATACAGCTAGTCACATTATTAGAGCTACAATTTCTCTTTATGGATGACTGGGAGATTGTTATTTAAACAGGGAACATTCCTTCCTCCTCCTGAAAAAAAAAAGGCTTCATAAAAGTGGGAGGAGGAGGAAGAAAACGGAGCTAAAGCAGCACAATTACATGAACTTCAGCAGCATTCTGAGTACTAGATGGGAGTGTGAGCCATGGAGAAAGCCCTCACTTCCACCTGGGGTGACACAAGGGGAGAGAGATGCCTGGAACGGCGACAGTGGCAGAGCTAGAGACACGTCACCATGAAATGCCCGCTCTTTCCAAACGGGATTTGAAGAGTGCCCCTTTGTTTAGAGTCATTATTCCAAATGATTCTGCCTGTGCTGTCTGGCTATAAAGGGTAATCTATACATAAGACAGACATCCTCAGTAGTTTTTCTAACCTGTCTTTCATTTTCCATTCTAGTTAACTTCCATAGCGGCATTCGTATAGTTCCTGTGAATGGTCAGTGATTCTTCATTCACTGGCAGAGGGCCTTGAATAACACCAGACCAACATGCCTGTTTGCCAGGACCTGCTCTGTTACGATGGAAGTCCCATTCCTGAATCCTACCACAAAATGCTGTCCAGGTTTTGGCTGCATCAGTAACAGAGGGATGACGCCAATGATAAGCTTTCACTTGGCGGAGGGAGTTTCATTTCCAGACCAGAATAATATTTTGAAGATGCTTTCACTAAGGCCATGTAAAAGGCTCTAGCCTTCCAAAACAACACTTTCTCCGATCCCTGTGAATAAAATGTGCAATTGCCTTTTAAGGCATAACATGCAATTTCTTTCTTGCTTATCAGCAGTTCTGCCAGTTAACAAGATCATAGCATCAAAATCAATACCTTACTCTGTCCTTCAGACTCTCTGACTTCTACCTTTCCAGGAACCAATACCATACCAATTACTACAGCAAATAGCTGAATTAATGGACATGAGGGGAATAGTGTTGCTGCATATGGTTTACAGAGGTGTCTTTAAGCAGTAAAGCACAACAAGATGTACTAACCAGTGAAAATAGGGCAGATCTTTTCCCAGCATGTAATTCCACCTTCAGAGGTATACTGTCCTAGCACCACCTCCAGGAAAAACACGGGAAGACCTCCCCCAAACAGGAAAATGAAATAAGGTATAAGAAATGCACCTGTTGAGAAAATAGAATAGTACAAAATTGAGAGGAAGTGAGTGACTTTACACGAGATAGTCTAAAAAGTGTTAACAGACATATATAAACAAAGAAATATATTTTATACTTTAATATCAGTATAGAATAATGTTATTATGGGGTATTTTTGCTCATATTCAAACTCTGTAAGTGGAATGGGTACACAAAGCTGGAAAGGGCATTTTCTTACCTTTTTGAAGTGAAAATCTGCAATAACAATGGGGTTAGGCACACAATAGTTTCACGTGGCTCAGAATGCTCTTATTCTGAAATCCACTGGTCTGAAATCCTACTGGTCTATATTAATAGCATGCCTTTTTGGTTAAAACTCAGACTCAATTGTAGCATAAGAACAGAAAAGGTTCAGTCGTATAAAATTTTAAATTGCTGTTGTTTTTCCCTAATTAAATTTTAACAAAAACTATTAAATAATAAAACAATCTCTTCCAAAGACTGATGAAGAAGCCAGAAAACAGATGTGTGATTATTCTTTTTAAAAATTGGATGAAGGCACTGAAAAATAGTAAGCATGAGGCAGACAGATTGATTCATGAGAATGAAATAAAGAAATACTCACCTCCGCCATTTTTGTAGCAGAGATACGGAAACCGCCAGACATTGCCTAAACCAATAAATCCACCAGCCACGGACAGCAGAAAGTCAATCTTGCTCGCCCACTTCTCCCGCTGGGGCGGCTTTCCTTCTGCCTCATCCTCAGGCCGTGTCCCCGGGCTCTTGCCGGGGGAAGGTTTGAGGATGTCCTTGTGGAAATCTTTCAAGCACTGAAGCTTTTCCTTTGTTGCCATATTTCTGCTTTCTACATAGGAAAAAAAAAATACCCTGGGTTTATTAAACAGTCTTTACCGGTAGAGCTCTCTAACATGCAAGAACTGTTTAGTTCCATAAAAACCAGTGCTGTTTACCAAGCAGAGAAATGAAAATACATCTGCTGCCTTCACTGGCCAGGAGAGACAAGCCACCCCTGGACTCTGCGGTCACCTCTTTGCGGCCAATGCAGTGTAGGGGACAGCAAAGGTTTGACACCGCTGCCTACCTGCTGGCTGCAGACAAAAGGTGTGTAAAGACTGCACACTGCATCAGCATCAGCAAATGGTGTTGCTGAGCAAGTGTCTCATGCTGTTTTCATGCCCATAATAAGGTACAAATCACTGCATCTGATTCCTTCTCAAACATTTAAGTGAAATACAGCAGAACAGTAAATCTCACCCTTCCAGATAAAATCCATTCCTCTATTTCCCAATAACCTGAACCATCCTGTATCATTTATTGCCTGCAATTTCCTTTCCCTGAAGTATTATAAAGCTTTCAGAAAAATATATATTCATAAAAAACTGGAATGGAAAGTCATTTGTTCTAATCAACCTGCAGGAACTGAAGGAATCTTTTCAGTTTATTCCATTTTCATAACTGCACTGTTTTCCCTTGACATCAATAAAGGGACAAAAATAAACCTTTATATTCAATTATTGTCTTATACACACCTATACAATTGAACAGTTTGCTAAGAATGATGGGTCCTTAGTTAATTAAAAAGTCAGTGGCATGAGTCACCTGATGCAAAAACCAAAGTGTATTAAATCATAGCTGGTTATATAATTTATGCATATAATTTATGATGTCCAAAATCATAGATTGCGTAAAAATAGTAACAGAAAGAATTACTCTAACAAATGCCTTTTTATCCAGGATTTCCTAATGAAAACAATTTAGGAATAACTTGTAGCTTTTATGTTAACTCAGATCTCAGGCATATGAGGCCAAGTCATTCCCCACATAACTCAAGTGACTCTAGCTGGATCTGACCAGTTATTTTTGCATAGGGTTTTGATAGTGAAAAGCACGTGAAATTTTCACCAGAACCAGGCAAACCAGCAAGTTTATTCCAGATCACAACCATTCCCTGCTTGTACATGTCATTATGGGTGCACAGTCATAAAAAAATCATGCTAGAGATTACCCCATTTGATAGCTGCAAGCCTTCCTTGTACCTGCTTGCTGGTTTTGATCTCTAACCCGATTTAGCTTGTGGCATTGACCTAAAACCTGAGTTGACATTAGCTCTGCAAAGTTTTTAATCCGAACATGATTTTGAGATAGATATGCATCACTGTACCCATAAATCTTTCCATCCACTACGGAAAGTTTCGGAAGGCTAACATTTTTGCTAACTACAGCAGCTCGATATTCGCCCCACTGACATATTGGTGGCCTTTGCAATACAGTTATTGCGACAGCAGTTGCCTATCAGGCCATGATCTAAAAAGGGACTTTAATCTTCACAATGCTAACCATTATGACTTTCTACTGTTTTTTAAAAAAGGACACCGCTGACTGCACAGAGGTGATATGAGCAACTGCAATACCTCCTTGTCAACAGCAGAGAGAGCTCATAGAAGGAGAAAGTCAATCACAGGGTGATGGATCATCACCACCCACTGTAGGGGCATAAGGGCAGGACACATATTCCTCTAAAATATCTCCTACTGGTTGCTGTTAGAGACATGGTATGAGATAAAGTAGTGTAGTAACTGAATAAAAATGGTAGGGGCCAGCTCTGCGACAGCTTTTAGGCACCTAGTTGCTTCAGGGAGTTAATTCACAACAGATAACTTGTGTTCCTAGTATCGTGCATGGAGATTAATGGAGGTGCCTCCAAGAGGGATTCGCAGTAGCCTTAACCTCCCTGGGACATCCGCATCTCACTCCAAGCGCCAAACAGGTACCACCCTGCATCATCCCCTGGAGTCATCTCTTGGGGCAGGAAAAAAAAAAGTAGGTGCAACCGCTTTTCTTCAAAGAGGTACCTACAAGGTGGCTGATGTCCTGCTCCCACTGCAACAGCAACTGGGTATGGAGAAAGCCCAATTTCACTTTCTTTTGCTATTTATGCTGCTTGAATCCCTATCTTACATCTTGCAGGAGAATGTCATAACCATCAGGCAACAGGCTATTCTGGGCTGAGGAATGGAGGGCATTTGGACTGTCTCTCATGGAAGCTGTTCTTCACAGGGGTTACTGAAATACTCATCAACAGAGGAAGAAAGTGTGCAAAAGAGAGAGTAACTCACACCTAATGTTTAGGGTACGCTGTTGTTTTCCCGACAATTTTTCGATGAACTGCTGGGACAGCCATAAACCTGCTTAACAGGGCACAGAGATATATATGTTTATAGATCCTTGCAGGATTAAGGTTTGAAATAGGAGCTTAACTGCTCCCCACGGGGACTGATACTGGAAATACCCCGAAACAGAATACTGGGCATGCAGGGAAAATTTCTGTAAAAAAAATGAGGGGACCTACGGACATTAGCCACCTCTGAAATGAAAAACTCTTCCAGGATTGCAATTTTTTGCAATCTACTTTTATCTTGTGACACAGAGTTCTTTATTTTTCTGCCAGGTCTAATCTTCCTGCCTGCGGATTTACGTTGACCCAGGTGCTACTCAGTTCTACCCAGAATTTGGAAGCCTGACCAATTGATTGCATTCTGTAAACCCTAACTCTCCCTGGGACAAGGTGATCACCCTGTGGTTTGTCCTAATTACCCGCACACAAAGTGTGAAATGGTGCTTTTCAGACTCCTACTTTGTAACTGTGTGGGACTGCATTTTAAAAAGGGATTTCTAATTTGTCTTAAGACACCCCAAATTAATGGCGACGCTTGAAATCCTAATTACTGAGTGTAAATTTTGTTTCAGCCTTAGCTGGAGTGTGAAGATGTATCGTGATCTTTCCCTTAGCCCACAAATGACAAATCCTCAAGGTCATGCTTTTGTTTGGGGTGGACGTTTCACCGTACGGGTGGCAGGAGATGGACCACCACAACCCTGTTGCAAGTCACCAGCTCTCGCTAGTGGGGCACGGTTCGGTACCTATCCAACGCTTGCACAAAATTAGTAACAGCCCAGTTTTACTGTGTATCTCTTATCTAGTCTTGCTAAAATCCGATTGTGTTTCGAGGGCCGGCAGCTGTGGCTGGCAGGCACGTACGGTCAACCAATACCATAGGAATTGACGCTAAGCGGCCACCTGGGACTGCGGTCCCAGCCCATGTCACGTTCAAGGGATGTCGGATTTATCCCCCTTTGCTGCCAACCATTGGTGTCCACCCAGCCATTCCCAATTACAGGAACTGTCTACAAAGGCTGCAAGGGTGGGGGGTACGGGCGATTCTCCTTGGCGAAGAAAAGCCAAGAAAATCAAGTTTGTTTAGTGAAAGGCATTGTCTTTTTCCTTAATGGGGTTGGAGTTTCATTTCCTTTAGTTATGTCCCACTGGGTGAGGTTAAAATGGCTCTTAAGGGAAATAGTCTGACAGAGATGCTGAAACAATATGTTGTCACCGCCCAGGTCAGAACCAGAGAATAATAGGTTATTTTTACTGTATCACTTAGTGGGGATGGTATCCGAGATCTAAGTCCATCTGATTCCCCCAAGGAAATATATTGTAAGAAAATGCTCTTACAACCATAGTCCAAAAGGAGCGATCCAAGTCTGAGACACATGTCTGCCTCCCGGAGACACACGTCTGCCTTCCAGGAGCCACATCTGCCCAGGAGAGTACCCCCTCCAGGAAGCTTCGGATGGCCCCAGGAAGCTCTGGCTTCATCTGATGAACTTGATACGGATAAATAAACAGCAGCAGAGAAGCCTGGCATTTACAGTGTGCTACTAGGCTGAGTCCAGCCAAACAGCTACAGCCTGACCCAAAAGCAAGGGGAGAAAGGATCCAGACTGGGCCAGGCCCAGGGTCTGCTCTCACATACACTGGTACAAACCCTAATTAACTGAGGATGAAGTTATCGATTGTCAAATCGATGCTGGTAAAACGTGGAAAAACAGAACAACGGAGCAAGCGTGGGCTCTTTGCACTTCTCAAGCATCTGCTCCCTGGTATGGCCAGGAGCACGTCAAGGGCTCCTCTCCAGCAGGAGAATCATGCATCTGTCCCTTGTGCCTGGTGCACAAATTTCCTCATTTGAAATAGCCCCTGTGATAATCCAAACTCTCTTGCTGTCCGCAGTGACTGATTAGTCTTTGGTGCACAGCTGAAAATATCAAAAGATTAGCCATAAGCAGAGAGCTTTTGCAGCCAACCCGGCTTGGGCCATCTACTGTGCTACAGTTATCATATCTTTGCACGTACAGCCTGCACCTCAGATAACCCATACCCTTTAAAAAATACTGGCATTGAAATGTAATCCTTCATAACATGCAAAAAATGAGGGGTAGGGGAAGGGGGGAGGCACTGGGCAGAGGGATCAGATGATGAGAGATGCAGATGGGGGAAGGCCACCAGCGTGGACAGGACCTGCTCGTTGTCAGAACAGACACAACTCACATTACTGCTGAACCACTGACTTTTTTTGACAGACAACCCATGAATTACACATCTGAAAATACGCCGTTCAATTTCTGCTTTGGGATTACAGTAATGATCCGCTCCAAGCTTCTTACAGCCAGAGGCAGGCGACCAATGCAGGGTAACACCTTCCAGGAGGAGCCCAGAGGACAAATTCATCATGGATGCTACCTCACTTAATAATCTTTAAAAATCAAGTCTTCAAAACAATGGTCTTCCAAATGCTGATGGAAACACCAAAATCAAAGTCTGCCTGTACACACAGATATGCATTTGTAAATATTGACGCATGCTAAAATGCATGCCCCGTCTTGCATCTGAAGATCAGAAACCACAGTAAAGGAGCTACTTCTGTTTTGGTCAACGCATATAAACTTTGAATAGGGGTTCAACACACTGAGTTGGTGACTGGAATCATAACTGAACATTTGTTTTCTAGCTCCTTCTTCTGTTAGAAAACTAAAAGCAAAGTACGTAGTCAGAGTGTCTCTGACCTTGATGGGAATGCTGCCTGAGGAATGACTGTATGGCTGTACTGCTGATTTTATGGACTATTTTTGCAGCATGATGTGTAGCACCACTACTTTTGCTTTCAAGGACCCTTTTCTACGAAGTTCAGCCTGTGCAGACTGTATGTCTTGAGCTTCTCAGTGCTCTCTCCTCCTCTCCTGTCCCAATGACTTTTGAAAGACATCTGTTCATCACATTATAATTAATTTTTCTAACCCTACTTAAGCTCACTGCCTCTTTAGACATTACCATCTCTCTTATTTTTCTGCCATTTTTTTCTTTTGCATCTTCGAAATCAAAGTCAACCTCCTGTAAAAAATTGAGCTTTCCTAGATCTGCCAATCTATTTGTGGGTTGGTTCTTTTTCTAATTATTATTTTATATTCATATTCATGAATATTGCAAAATTA
Source organism: Balaeniceps rex (assembly GCA_013401315.1). NCBI lineage: Eukaryota > Metazoa > Chordata > Aves > Pelecaniformes > Balaenicipitidae > Balaeniceps > Balaeniceps rex. The sequence continues at coordinate 102,774 of VYZW01006384.1, read as the reverse complement.
GCTGGATTGCTGGATCAGAGCTGCTCTTCAAATAAGCAGCTTGCACTCCCATTGAGAGCAATGGAAAAGCTGCTATTGATTTCAACAGTAGTAGGATCAGGTCCCGAATAAAACTGCATTTATTATGTTTGGCTCATTTCCTAGGATTACTTGGAACTTTGAAAGCTGTAATTCTTGATGTTGACAGCTTTCCCTCCCTCCCGGAGCAGTGTGGTTAAGCCAATCAATACATGATTAAAATAAACAGCCCCTTGATCAAACTTATGGCTTTAGTGCAAGTCTTTCTGATCTGGAGAAGAAAAAGCCTTTATGTTTGGCAGCCCTCGAGGCCACACCAGTATCCAAAGAGCACCTGACTTCATTTATCGTCCTTAACTCATATCCAAGTTCTTTCTGCTTCATTGAACAAGATATCTACGTTTTCTGAAAATTAATACTGCTCCCTTTACTGCACACATTGCCTCTCCTCTTCTTAAAAATGCCTCTAAGAATTCCCTGAACTACATCTCACTGTTCTTTTTGTCTTTAATGGACTCCTCTTTTTCTGATTACTTTTCCCTGAGTATGGGTAGTTAATTAAATATCTATCCACTTGTTCTTTCTTCTTTCTCAGTTTTCCCTCCAACTTTCGCCATCACCCTTCTCACTTCTTAATTTCCTTTTCTTTCACTACTACACTTTTTTTAGTCTTCTATGATTGACTGGAAAATCTGCTACTGAACATTTTCTAGGAGCAAAATGCACTCCTTTATAAAGCTGAAGTCTATTCTGAAAGGAAAGCTCAGGGCTTAATGCAATTTCTTTTGTGGTCTGGACAAAAGGTATCTTTTTTCTCCACATGCTTTCTTCTTGCTGGTGTTTCCATTCATGCTCTTCAAATGCTTCGAACAGGTACTGTGTCACAGCGCAGAGCTGTTATAAAATCCTGCATCTTTGCTCAGATTTCAGCAGCAGAAAATCTGCAGTCACGTAATATTCTAGATGCTCATTTTGTTCTACTTATTTATGTGAAAGAACAAAGCAGTTACAACTAAACCCAGAATGGGAGGAAAATAAAAACTCCCTTCCTGTTGTGTGGGGTGGAAAGGAGGAGAACAAATATCCACAAACTCCAGTGGGTTTCAGAGGGAACATGACCCTGACCATAAACACAGGGGCTGAAGCGAAGGCGATGCTTCCCAGCCTCAGAGGGATGGAGCCTGATTCCCCAGGGAGATGGCCCAGGGCGGCCCTGGCCTCTGCAGCAGTCAGCGAGGAAGAGCATGGGATGCAGTGAAGCAGAGAACTGGCACTCTGCGTCACCCTGGTTACAACTCCATCCTACTGAAGTCCTCTGTGGGCATAGTGTCTCCTGTATCCCAGTGAGAAACCAACCATCCTGCACCAGAGAGCCACGGTCCTCCTGCTCTGTCCCCTCCTCAGAAGAAAAAAGCCCAAGGGTGACTCTTGCAAAGAGGACCACAGGGAAGGAGAGCGTGAAAACAAGGGTTGGCGAAGGCAGGGAGAATGAAGAGAAACTGCTCATCCCTTTGACACTGTACTGGTAATTATGTGCAGGAGAACATCCAGTTAACACTTGGTTTTGTCCATGTGAAGCCAACTGCTGACCTAATTTAATGCCTCCGGGTGTGCCAGCTAACAGCCTCCTGACTGTTAACAGGCTGGTAAGAAGCACAAGCTCCCTACTGCTTTCTCTGCACATTCCCTCTGCTGTACCAGCTCTCCTACTGTGAAAGTAAAAACACATTAATTCACTGGGCGACACCACCTCGTGAGGCCCCTGTCTTTAAGAGAGGGCCCTTAACAAAATGCAGGAATATATCCAAGTGGCGTGGCAAGGTGATGGCTTTCCAAGTGAGATGGGCATTGTCGAAGAAGATTTGACGAGCTGTGCACATCCTCGACTCTTCAACCACCTTGTATACTGCAGTTATACAACTTTCGACTAAAAGAACAAGCATTTTCATATTTTGTTTTCGATTCTGAAGGTCTGCTGTTGAGTGGATTGCAATTCTCTAGGAAGTCTTGGTGTCCATTAAACTAGTTCTGCTGCCACAAATAAACCACATCAAAATCTACAAGTGATGTCCCTCATCCTGCTATAAAAAAGCAAAAACCTTAAAGCCCACAAAGCTTATGAACTCGAATAGTCAGTGGTGTGCACTGTGCCTATTGAATTTTTCGCATGTGATTAATAACGTATTGATTCTACGTGACACATCTGCAAGGCACTTACAACGCATGTTAATGTCAGACAGCAATCTCCGTGCTACAATAACCGAGCAGTGCCCCAGTGCAGGGAAGAGAAACAATAAAGTAGCCATTTAGTGACACAAATGTGCAATAAAATGTATGAATTCATTATTTCAAAGTAATTTTTTCTTGGGGATAAACCATTCCACCCTCACCTCTTTTTTCAACTAATTCTAAGTTTAGCCTTAAACGTACTGAGTTTACCAATGCTCGTGTTCAGGGCTTTGTCTTAATTGATGATTACTGTACTTTTTCAGTATGTTTTCCAACTAGGTAAAACTAGATATATGTATAAGATTACATGTTTTTGTAAAAACAAGTGGCGTTTTCCCTACCCACTAATGGCTTTGATCAGCTTTGTAACCAGGCTGTTGCCACACCTGCCTAGGCCACCTCCACACAAAGACGGAGTTGTGTTTTTATTGCTTCTATCCATTCATCATAATTTAAACAATAACTGAGGACAGATTTCTATCCCACCTGTGGCAGCTGTTTAAACATGTCATACAATATCTTATTCCCACAAACCTAGATCCCAACACCATCAGTGGAGGAGAACAATCCTCCTTCTTCTTCTTTGTTCCTGTGCCCCATCTGCATAACACCTGAATTTTTTTCTAGAATAAACTAATGGAAGGAAGAGTTGTGCAACATGGCACCATGGCTGGGAAACGGCCAGCCAACTTGTACCAGGAAAACAGCTATGACATGCAGGTGATCAGCAGTGTTAGCCCCGTTACAGGGCTGTAAAGTCTGAGAAGGTTACAAAGCCCTGAGGACAGAGCCATGAGCTCTAAAACTTAATGATAAGAGTAAGCTACTTTTGATTTCAGTCTTGACTTCTCCTTCATGCTGACAGTAATTATCAGCAAAAATATGAATCAGTGATGGCAATGAGCTGTAGACTTTTAAGATGTGGAGCTAAGGTGGAGCAATGACACCTGCCTCTGCACCATGGTACTCCGGTGACTACAGTGCTCGGCCACGGCACCACTGCTCACAGGCCTTCAGCCAGGAGAGACTTTCCTAAGCACCCTGAGGTTTAATTTACTGTTGTTGTTTTCCTTCCTTCAAGAAAAAAAATGGAACAGAAACTTCAAGCATACGAAGTTTCACACAGGAAATAAAATTGAAACCACTGATATGGCAGAGGAAAACAGAGCACGGGGGGTTTCTGCAGAGGGTATGCTAAAAGAAGAAGTGGCGAAGTTGATGAACAAGCTCACAGAGAGTGCAACTTTGCAAAACAGGTCAGTGAACTGTAGACTTTCACACACACAAAAAAACCAAAGCTGTGTAGACACTATGGTATTTATTTGCTTTCATGCAGCTGGTGCCAGGTGCTGGCTTGCACGGCTGGACACTGGCATTTTTTGTTTAATCCCAGAACAGCCTTGGCTCGGTCTCCAGCTGCAGCTCCATCCTCTGAGCTTCCATGGCCAGACAAAGAGTCACTCACCGTGCTCCTGGAGGGCATTTCGGAAGGAATACCACTATGTCCTACAGGCCTCTCAATGGGCATTATTTGATCAAAAATTTGTGATCACTACCCATCTGTTTTGAAGGTTAGAGTTTGAAGTAAAACCTTGGTACTGACCACTAAGCCAACATGCTTTTAACCATCACACAATTCAGGCTGATTGCCAGTCAGAGGTGTATTTTCAGTTCGCTTTTGCCACGGACCTCTGACACCAGCTTTCATATACAGAGAGCTGTGCTCATTTTTATGTCAAAAGATATGAAAACCAAATAGCGCCAGAACAAATACTTCACTTCTCCAGGGAAACTAACATATAAACCACTTCTGCATACCATAGTCTGCGAAGTGCAGAGCACACACCAAGCACAAACAAAACCCTGATCCCACACACTACTTGGACAAAAGCCCCACCGAATTCACTCTGGAATCGCTGCCTCCGAAGGGAATTTCGTAAGAGCAAGGCTGACTCCAATACAAGAAACAAGTATCTGCAGTCCTACCTTTATACCAGTGTCAATCCCGCAGGCTACAGGTACTTGCTTTTCTGTTGGCTTTTGCAGGTAAGCATCCCCAAATATAGCATGACAATATATGAACAGCCTGAGTATTTTTCTCCATCTCTCATCTTTTCAAACAAATACCAGCTGATGGTTTTCATTGCAGGTTGCTTTTACAGTCCTAGCTTGACTACTGTAAACTTAACCTACTCCTGTTGACCAGTTCAGAGATGCAGTTCATAAAGCTGAACAGTTGAGGATCTTCCTTAGCGCAATTTCATCTAAGCGAACATGCTTACACCAGATACCAATGTGGCACATTAACCTTCAATATCTAAAGCTGTTTTCATCATGACTGCAACTGTTTTTCATGTGGTGGTTTTTTTTTTTTTTGTGTGCAAAAGCTAATTACAGACAGGTGGGAAACTGTTTGCAGTTCCACCGTAAATGATGGGTACGTGACAAACAGCTGAGATAGCCATAAAAACAACTCCATATGTAAACTAATGGTAGAAAGCAAGAGAACTTCCTTTGGTTTACTTTTCTGGATTTTTGTAAGGAAGTGACATGCGTGCAAGAGCTGCATGAACTTCTGATAGTTTTGCAGAAGCAGAAACCTAGGTGATTCAAAGACAAATGTATTGCTCTAGATTCCTCATGTGAATATTATCTGTCTGTTAGATTTTACTTGCAATCTATAGCTTGTGTCCTGCAGCAACATTGGAGGAAAAGGGACCTTCAACCCTACTAAGCAGCAGTATCTTCTACTACTATATTCCCTCTACCTGGCACACCACCTTTTTCACATTTGAAAGAGCAACCCTCTGCATCATTTAAGGAGGATCTGTAGGAGGAGAGAATGGACATGGTTACAGAGGAGGGAGGGCAGCAATCACTAGAAGAAGTATATGAAAGCAAGTCTGTCCTGTTAAATCTGGATTTTAGAATCCTGCCTTGCATAGAAAGGGACAAAAAAGGCTTTTGGTTGCTCATATTTAGTCTTTCCTCAATCCACTACGGTAGCCCCATTTGTAAACTTTACTTTTGACAGAGCCTGATGGGAAATAAGGTGTTTGCATAAGCAATATACTTCTTGCTGATAAAGGAGAGACATGGAGAAAAATCACCTTATCTTGGCAGACTTGGAAGAGCAACTATACAAAACTATTCCTGTATTTCTTTTTCCTAGCAATTGGGAGTTTCTTTTTTTTTCCTACAATAGCTAGATCATTGTTGAAAATTCCCTAGACTGATATCGTGAATCTGAGTGTGGGTTTGCTTTCTTTCGCCACAATTCAAATAACGTTATTCTGACAAAGGGCATTTTTTGGCTAGCATATTGGCCAACCCATGAAAATTTGCTACCCTATAGAGCTCGCAGATGCCCCTCTCACGTCTGAAGCTCTTTGGCAGACAGCTGCAGGGCCGGGAAGGCGTTTGGCTGAGGAGCAGATGCTCTGTGCAGCATTAACTCCCTCACGTGGTTACAGCCGCATGAGGAAACCAGCACGTACGGCAGAGCCAGGGCAGTTGGTGACTCACTAAATCCTAAATACCCCAAAGCTCTCTTCAATGCTGCTGGAGAACAGAATTTGTAACTGAAAGGGAAAAAAGGTGATCTTTACTTTTTAAATACTTATCGTCCTGACATAATTATGCATCAAACTCTTCAACTGATAACGTCAATTGGCACTTAGAAGAGATCTCAAGTGAAATCCTGGTAAAAATTCCAAATAATTTCAGAGATATCCAAATTTCACCTACTAATCTCATCTGAGGTTACCAGTTACACCTTGATTTCAGTCCCACATGAGTAAAACCACTGTAACTTCATTGACCTTCAGGAGGTCGCTCCTCTTCTATGCTGGTATGAATGAGAGTAACTCCAACGGGGAGTGAGGAGTTAATGACACACACAGCAGAACGGCTGAATCAGAATGGGAACTGGGTATTAAACAGAACCATAAAGTAATTTAGGTTAGAAGGGACTTCTGGAGGTCACGTAGCCCAGCTTCTTGCTCAAAGGGCGGCCAATGCCAAAATCGGACTGGGTTGCTGATGGCCTTATCTGGTCAAGCTCTGAAAACCTCCAAGAGTGGAGAGTGTACAATCTCTGAGCAACCCGTCCTACTGCGTCACTCCTCTCAGGGTGAACAATTTTTCTTTATAACCAATCTGAATCTCCCTATCGGACAAAGAAAGAAGATGAGGAGAAAAAGGGAGAAGAGGATTAACACAAAATGACAAGACAATACCAAATGGAAGGCTCAATCTTCATATTCTGATACTGCACGCATACAATACAAGCAGTTGGAAAGGAAAAGATACAGAGGGTGTGTGCGGTGAGTGACAAATGGGTAAGCTCCAGGTTAAGTACAAAATAAGCAACAGTCCCTGCTGGCAGCGTATCAGACGATACTCATTTTATTGTCAGAGTAAAACCATATTCCTTTAAGAAGACCAAACAAAAAACCCTACTGAATGTTACAATGCATGCCAAGCAATTATTGCTTTCCACAACGTGTCCTGTGACTCACTGTGCCACAATAAATTGGCATACAGTGCTCATTCAGGGTATGTAACTCATACGTTTGCAATAGCTCTACAGAGCTAATAGTTGCTTGGACTGTAGTTAATTTGGGGGGGGGTAATTTCCCCATGGCAATGCGATAAATGTCATGCTTATTATTGTATTACTATTATTTTTAGGAATAATAAAATAACGTTTTTAGTGGCAGGCAAGTGCCATTAAGGCCTGAAATCTCTTGTATGCTAGGGAAATCAGACTACCTCTGGCATGCAAAATCGCATAAATAATTGGTAAATACTACCTGTGGTCTTCTGGGTCCAGATTTGCCTGATGCCAAGAGCAATCAACTCCTTTTTGGCTGCAAAGGATAGGAGGGCACTCAATACCTTGCAGAAGCCACTCAGTACCTGGCAAAAATCAAGCTTTCTGTGTGCCAGCACCCCATGAAAGAGCAAACCCTGAAGCGCATATGACAGAAATGGTTCTCTTCTGTTATAGAATCATAGAATCATTTGGTTGGAAAAGACCTTTAAGATCATCGAGTCCAACCGTACCTGTTATGAGGGAAGGCAACCTCCCGGAGAGACGCAGAGCCAGCTCTCTATAAGGTGCTGAATACTCTCCCTGCCTGGGAAAGGTGCACTTCCTACGCTTACTCCACTTAGAAAAAGCTCTAACTCTCTTACCGAAGGAGAAAAAAAAACCCAAAGCATTTGTCTTTCAGTGAGTCTGCCCAAGAGCAGGAGTAGACTGGAAATCCAGTTTTTATCATTAATAAGACATCAGAGATGCTTAAAAGCAGCGATTGAGCAGTGGCAGAAGAAACGGTGTGCGATTACAAGAAATTTCTTCTCCCGTAATCAAGATTACTCAAATGAGCCCGGGCTACACCATGACTTGTGAGTACCACCCAGAGAATATGGCTTCAGAGTGCTAATGGAGCTTTCCATCATATCAAAATGATTTAATGGGGGGGGGGGAATCCTATACAGACAAGGTCTACATAACACTTGTATACATTTGAAATAAGTCCACTGAAGCCAGTGTTACTCGTTAGCAAAAGTGGATCGGTAAGACAGAAGTGGACCACTGGGATTTTGCCCTATACAGACAAGGTCTACATAACACTTGTATACATTTGAAATAAGTCCACTGAAGCCAGTGTTACTCGTTAGCAAAAGTGGATCGGTAAGACAGAAGTGGACCACTGGGATTTTGCCCACATAGGCACCCAGAGCTACAGCAGAAGTGCCATGGGTTTCAAGGTCAGCAGGACTGATTCCTGAAAAAGGGGGTATGACTTTGATCCTGTTTATACAACGATAAAGCAATAGCAATTCTACTGGAATCAACAAAGCTATGCTGGAGTAAATCAGTTGAGAATTAGATCCTGAATTTGTATGTCTTTGCAGCTAATTTCACAGGTATAAACAGCACTAATGTCTCAAAATGTGACTTGGAAGGAAACAAATAAATAAACATCTCAGCCTACAGCTCTATTGCTCCCTGATCCCCAAGGAGGCAATTATTCCCTTGGTGATATTCTATACAGGCCAAATACGATGATAGCCAATACAAATATTTTGTTCATGGGTTCTTGCTTTATAAAATGTAAATTTGGACTGTGTGGCCTCAGGTGTTTTCTTCAGAGCTTAACACAACAAGTTCCAAATGGTGACCGTGGAATATGGTCATGACCTTAGCATGAACGGCAGTGCTGAGTAACGACCTGCTCTGCCTACTTCCTCACCTTGAATCTCCTGAGCTGTTTAATTGTGTGGAAGACAGTTGAAATTGTGCCTGCATTAAGACTGCCAGGGTCTGACCTGTGCTCTTCTACTGTTATTCTCTGGAGCCTTTGCTACTGCTCACAAAATATTCTCCATTTCCTCTAGAAATATCTTTGATTTATTAACATGTTTGTTGCACCTCACTTACCTACCTTCCTCGAGGAATGTACTCGAGAAAGTGCAAAAGTACATAAAAATTAAGTATACCTCAGACCTTTTTCCAATCAAAAGTGGTATTCATCTATGCAGAAATGTCAAAGTCTTCATTTCACCCAAGGAGATAAAAACAGCGTTTAGGTAATAACCACCTTCTCAACGCAAAGACCCTCCCTCCAGAGAAGAAATGCTGCCTTTGTCCAGATCCCAGACGCTCGTTCTCTTGTTGGTTAATTCATGACAGTGTTAGCTAGATTTTCATTATAGGGTATTATTTGTAGCTGCTGTTTTCATGAAGCAGCTGTAATAAACAAGCAAGATTTATGTTCCTTTTAAAATTGCTTGAAATAATTAGGGTTGTTAAATTTAGGCTCTGCAAGAACCTACTGATGTCTCTATTTTTTTTAATAAATATGGAAGCTACAAAGCGATATACCACCACCACTCAGGCTTGGGTCAGAACAGTATGCACTCCGTATACTATCCCAAATGTTTTTTGGACGAGGAAATAATCTAAATTCTCCAAACAATCTTTTAAAAGTAAATGATGGTTGTGCTGAATTGTTTTAACAACTGCAGTGTGTGTTATTCTTCTCCACCTAAACTCAGAAAGGACTTCTTTTTATTCCTATTCTGGTCTATACAGGTGCAAATGGGCACCCTGGATCTGGATCACGCTGGTAAACCTAATGGAAAGCAGGATCAAAACTGAGACCCAGACCCAGATCAGATTTTTGGAACTGACTTCCTAGCTTGACAATTTATACTGTATCCAACTATTATAAAAGCCCTGACCCATGTCAGGCATTCAAATACCAGACTTGGTATTTGAAGCTCTCATGAAGCTCTCATCTCTGCATCATTTCCTTTTTCCACTCACTCCCCCTCAACCACAGCTTGCTGTATTGACAGTCATAGAATCATAGAATCATAGAATGCTTTGGGTTGGAAGGGACCTTTAGAGGTTATCTAGTCCAAACCCCCGTGCAGTTAGCAGGGACATCTTCAACTAGATCAGGTTGCTCAGAGCCCCGTCCAACCTGACCTTAAAGGTTTCTAGGGATGGGGCCTCCACTACCTCTCTGGGCAACCTGTTCCAGTGCTTCACCACCCTCATTGTAAAAAATTTCTTCCTTATATCCAGCCTAAATCTCCCCTCCTTTAGTTTAAAAACATTACCCCTTGTGCTGTCACAACAGGCCTTGCTAAAAAGACTGTCCCCATCTTAGTACTGAAAGGCCGCAATAAGGTCTCCCCGCAGCCTTCTCTTCTCCACACTGAACAGCCCCAACTCTCTCAGCCTGTCCTCATAGGAGAGGTGCTCCAGCCCTCGGATCATTTTTGTGGCCCTCTTCTGGACTCGCTCCAACAGCTCCATGTCCTTCTTGTGCTGAGGGCTCCAGAGGTGGATGCAGTACTCCAGGTGGACGCAGTACTCCAGGTAATACACTCCAGTCCACATACTTATTTAAAATAAGTAAACATGATGTCCTCCCCAACCCAATTTGGCCACTTCACAGCTACTGCTGCATTTCAGAGCCTGATCCAACAAACCTGCTTCATGACAGCACCGGACAAACATCCTCTAAAAAGCTTTTCACTCACAGGTTTGGGGTTTTTTTGTTGTTTGGTCAGTTTTGTGATTCATGAGCCCTACAGTATTTTTCTTGGTGCGGGTACCACCATCCTGGCAGTCCAGGTTTTCTCAGTGCAATGGGAAAGACAAGATGAAATACCAGGGGCCATGACAGAACTTAGCCTTAATGGTTCTACGAGAGGGGACTGATGTTGAGCAGCCGTCCAGCTGACTACAACCCCAGAAGAGGTGAGGAAAAGATGATTTGTGGGAAAGACCACATCGTGCCATGCATAGAAGAGATACAGCAACAATATATTATGAGAACATGTACAAAATGAAGACAAGGAGAATGCTAAACCTGTCAGGTTTTACATTGTGAACTTTTATAACTAGAGGAAGGAAAAGTCAGGGAAGGTATGCAAACAAGAACGATGGAGCTGGGAAAGGAGTCTGGAGTAATGTGCAGAAGACAGTTGTTATAGGTATCAAAATATAAAATTGTAAGTACTTGTTTGCTCTATATATGATAAACCAGTAACAACTTCTACAATAAATGATAAAATCCCAGAGCATTAAAATAAGTACATAGGCACACAGCCTTAAATCATTCCTGGGTAAAATAAGCAAGTGGCATGCAATGACATGGGGATTTAGTGCTAGGAAGTATAAAGCCCTTCATCTCAGGACAGCAGTGACATTGCCCGAGGAGCAGCCAGTTGCAAAGCCGTGAATCCAAGAAAGACCTAAAGGTGACTGCAGGTAAGATTAGCCAAGTAATAGAGTTTCTCTGTGTGATGCTACTGGGTGATGCAGGAGAAGGGTCAAAGGCTAAGCTATTTCTGGATGTGTACATACAAAGGGATGGTATGGAAATCTAAAGCATAATGCTATGTCAAAACAACCACAGTGGATACAGTATGAGCTGTTCAAGTCTCTGCAGATTAGAAAGGAGATAGAAAAATTAAAGGAAATACAAATAAGGACAATAAAAATTATCTAAGGAGAGAGTAAGAGAGCTAAATTAATATGGTCTCTAAATGAGAAGACTCCTGGGCTGAGATCCAGCTATAAATACCTTCAAGGTACTGTGTGTAGAGGAAGGTAATTAATCTAGCTCAAAAGATAGTAGGACAAGAAGCAATTGCTTGAATTTAGGAATGGAAAAATTCAGGATATATAATAAGAAAAAGTTATTTGAAGAGACACATCTGCTCAACAGGGCAGGCTCCCAAGGTGGTAGCCAAGGCACACATACTGTATGCAACCGAGAACAGGCTGAATAAGGAAGGGGCTCTGGGAAATGCTGCAGTCACAGCTTTCTACAGTCCAAAGAGATCACCACAGTCCAACTTATTGATCTTTTAGTCTCTTTCTTTATGGGTTATCTGAAAGACTGCTCCTCTATTTAAAAAAAAAAAACAACCACCCAAACCTATATATCCATGTAGTGACAATACATCCACACCAGAGCTCAGAAATGGGGGTGTGCAGCACTCCGATGTACAATGCAGGTAACAACAAAAACTGCTGACCCAACCAGCAGATTATCCTGAGTATCTCAACATGAAGGTCAAAGGCCGAAGTGGGAACTACCTCATGTGATACTCATGGTCTTCCCCAGCCTTCTGTTAAGAGATCCTGCACAGAAGCTTTTAATGTCACTACATAAATTATGTACTTTGATTTATGATTAGCTGAAAACGAACACTAGCAGTATTTAACAATCCTCAGGAGCTCTAAAATACACTTGCATTAAGAAAATAAAATAAAAATCCCAAAACATTTGCAACAGGCCTTACAATTTTCAATGACAAAAGGGTATACACAAATGTGAGGAATATAAAACCCAAGTACCGTTAGACCCCCCCTTAAACATATCCCATCCCAACTGCACTCACCAATCGGGACTTCTGTCCCCTCCTCAATGTAGATGGGCAGTGGTGATTCCTCCATAGGATGAGGCACTGATGGAAAGTAATGAATTGTGGTAGTATTTGTCGCAAAGTGACTACAATAAGACGGTCCCTTTCTTATCATTACAACTACATATGGCTGGTTACTGTCACAAAGACTCCTTTCTCAAAGTGGTCACCTTCTGTCACGGTGACCGGTCCAAGTCACAGTCCTGAGGGGTTAATCCCCATGGAGCATTTACCACCACAGGAGTCAATCCCCTCTGAACGCGGCCTGGGAGAGGTCCCTGTCCTGGGTGCTTCACGATCCTGCCATTTCACTATAGCCTTGCTATTCCCATCCCTGGAGTTTAACTCTCTTTTGGAGACTCACACAGTTGAAGAAGCCAAAGGGAGCCAACGCACAGAGAGCCACAAATAGAGTTATCGAGTCAAAGTCGTAATATTTCATGCACAGAACCAGAAGAGAGAGGCTCTGATGCTCAAAGCTTGCTGTTAGCTGTTGAAAAGCCACAGCAGGTGATGGAAGGCTGAACCGCAAATGGCCTCTGGACCACAAACTTTTCATTACTCATTCATTTTGGAGTATATGTATTGGACTTAGGAAGCTCCCAATTATTTGTTTGTGATACTGAAATCTCCAGACAAAACTCTTCGGATCTGCGCTGCACGCTTATTCTGCAGTTTCCAGACACCATACAGTCACTGCTGTAGGGTTCATCTGTTTGGGTTCTTCTCTGTTTGGGAGTGTCTTCCCTTAAAGGTGGTTTTGTTGCACTATTTCCCATTTAAAATCTCTGGGAAGCATGTGCTTCACAGGCTTTTCAAGAGGTTTGAATTTCCTACACTAGAATGAAATAATAATGAGCTACAAATGTTGAAAATGGTCATAATCAAAAGCCTTCTGGAATTTTTCCTTCTCTGTTACCTTTTAAAAATGATGATTTACCTTCTCAAAGATACAAACTCTTAAGCTAGTCTCAGCTAGGATTCCAGCTGCAGGGAAGGAGGTTTCTTTAATCCTTTGTGGGGTGTCTTTCACTATCTACTGGCTTTTTTTTTTTTTGAAAGATTGTCTTATGATATCCATAAAACCAGCCAAAGAACACGTGTGGTTTAAAGCTATTAAATAAAGTGTCTTACAAGGTTTCTGCTAGAAACAACCAGAATAGTGTTTTCAACAATGCTTGACTAGCAACGGACTTAATATAAACCCCACATTGGTCCTTTGCAGGATGCAAAGGGCTGCCAGTTCCCTGCCTTTACCTAAGCCCACCCCTTGCTCACGTGGAAGATGAAGGGAAGCACAGGGGAGAGGAAGAGCAGAACACGATTGCCTACAGAACTACTGTACAAGCCACAGAGATCACGGTCTACCGGGGTGCCTTGCGCAAGCCACTTTTATCTAGAAGCTGAACTAACATTCCAGCTCAACAATGGCAAAAAAACATTTGTTACCACACGGCGTTTTGCTACATATTAACCAGCAGTTGCTACGCAAGCATAATGGAGTGCTGCAATTCCGAGATATATGTTATTTTNAAAAAAAAAAAAAAAAAAAAAAAAAAGCTGACATGGGAAATCAGCCTGAGGTGAGCGCTCGTGGGATTGCCATGCCACTGGACGCAGTACATGCTTGGAAGTTACGCAAAGCGGGCCCTGCATTGGGAACAATGCAGTCATTTTCCTTGCTAAGCGAATTTTGCATGAAGGCAATGAGAGTCTTCATCTATGCAGCCCCTTAAAACATTTAATCAGATTTATTTACTAGGAAGAAATACCAGAGCAGAGCTTCCTATACTACTGCAGAGTTTTCAAATCTGAGATCTGCAAGCAAACCAGGTCACTAGAGGGTGTGGAAAAAACTGTCGTATTTTTATGACATGCAGCTTTCTTGGTCCCATGAAGAATACTGTACCGGGCTCACCCAGACCGAGCAGTCAGTCTGGAGCCAAATGCTTTCACAAAACATTTGCAACAGTATTCACCAATGGCTGGTGGCATTTACACTTATTTTAATGGGTATCACCATAGGTTGTAGAAAAGGCCTGAAATACCTATATGCTATTTGAGGCCAAATACGCGCATACACACTCGCTCTTACCCACACGTATACACGCACACAGTAGTACACATGCACGCAAACAAATGGCTCTAAAGGCAGAACTTGGATTTTGTAGGATCCAAGGCAGAGAAGCTGACTCTTGTCACAGGGTTTGGGATTCAGGGACTCTGGGGTGCTAAAACGAGCTCTCACTTACGGGTCTCCTCTGCTTTGGGCAAACCACTTTAGTATTATCCCTTCAGGATTTACACACCAACTTTACGGGCATGCCGCTTAAATGTCTGCAAAGTGCTTTGCCATGGTTTCTAAATTCTGCAGCGATATGCACAGAAGAACTGCAAAGGTAGATTTAAGATAACAGTTGCTGAGCATTATTACTGTATAACTACAGCCTATTTTTACATGCTCTATTCTTGGTTTCTATGAACAGATGGTAAATGTTCAGTATTTGAACATTTTAATGAGCTTTATAACCATTTTGTAATTTCGTAAACAAGAATAAATAACACTTACATGAAGAAGAGTCTCTCCTGAATGGATTTTCTCTTCCTGTTTGGAAAAAAAAAAGAGAAAAAGAAAAGGAAAAAAAATATTTTAAAGAAAAAAAATGGATCTAGCAAGATAAGTCAGACATGTTTCAATGTTATCATGCATAGCGTTTTCTGAATTTCATCAGTATGAACTCATATTTTGAAGAACATCAAGACACTGAACGTAGTACCAATGACAAAACAGATCATTTCTCACCTGTTACATTCTATGTAAAACATCACAGAAAATTTGACTATATCTGTCTCAAAAGCAAGGAAATTACACTGCAGCAGTGAAATAAAATGCAAATACCAAGTGATCTGAAGCAAAAAAGGAAGAACTTTTAACAACATTCCAGCTCACTGATAACCCTGTGGCTTGATCTAAGGGTTGCTCTCCTACCTATGGGCAGCCTACCTACACCGACACCCTAAAGCAAGGCACTCCTGCTGCATTTTGGCACAGTATAGTTGTTTTTCCACGCCAGTGCTCAAGCACCAACTGCATTCAAACCCAGGTCGGGCAGCCATGGCAGCGCAGGCGTTCTTCAAGGCTGTGATCTTTCTGGGTGACAAAGAACCACAACAGGAAACCCAGTAACTGCTAAAATGCATGAGCCTTCCCAACAGCCCACGGGTCTTAACAGCCACCCTCCTGCGGCCCCACGCCACCCGCCCCACTGCCTCCCACCTAAAGCTCACTGGCAGGGTGTGGACTTGATTCACGCTCCCTTTCCACCAACCCAGCTGGTGGGTTTGGTGGATGCTCTTGGAGCAGTGTTTAGGGTCGGCACTGAGAAGCTTTTTGCTGGTCTAAGTCTAGACACACTGGAAAAAAAAAGAGACTGATATAAATACAGACGATGCTGTAGGACACCAGCCACAGTTTCAGAGTCACAGACTGGCAGTATGGTAGCTCTTCCAATGGCAGTTTTAGGGAAAAAAAAAGACAATGAAGAGTGGCAGTTTCACTTAATTTCTACCACATTATCTTCTATCAATATTAGCTACTCTGTAAGCAATTTAAAGGGTATTGCCTAGAGTTTACATGCCTTGGGATGACACTCAGCTAGCACAAATCAATTAAATCCATGGCACTACAGCAGCTGAGGATTCAAGTAAATAAGCATGTATGGAAGAAATTCAACAAATATTAAATCACTGCATTTTCATTCTCACACTTTTCTTCCAAATGCCAAGGACCCAATCCTGCAAGCAGCCCCCTCCCCAGAGTGGCATTAGAATAAACTCGAATTCTGTGTATGGAGCACTTAGAGGACTGGACTCAGGATTATTCTAAAAAACATCACCTCGATCCGTTCTGGTCACGTAAATTAAGTTAGTGATGAGAAGAAGTCGAAGGCACTAATCCTACTGGGTAATCTATTCAAAGCTGCACTTCTTAAATGATCTACTATTTATTAGCATGACCAATCAAATAAGCATTATTTGCAAAAGGCTTTAACTACCATGGCTTTCCCATCCATTTTTATGTGTTGTAATATGGTTAAATTTAAAAGAAACAAACCAGCACAATCTTTTCAGAACCATTTGGCAGCATGATTAAAAGCCTGGGTAGGGCACCAGTGTAGAGACTCCCCTTACTGGTGGTACTGGCAACACTGCCGTAGGGGCATTGGGGCAACGTTGCCCTATTGCCCACTGGGGCAAAACTAGGGGGCATTGGAAAACCTAGAAGGGGCAAAATTAAAATAATAGGGGGTTGCTGCTGAGTCTTGAGGTGCATTGATGAAAATCTGGGAGCATCACTGTGCAGGAAACATGGCAGCCTGCTGAAGGCCTTGTGCCTGAGAGTCTCTTTGGAAACACCCAGCCCACAGGCCTTGGCTAGAAGCCACCAAGATGTAGCTCAGTCTTGGTTAGGCAGAGTATCAGTTTAAGGAAAACGCACTGAAATATTTGCAACAATTAGCTGTAAGACAAGATCCTCCCCGAGGCTTTACAAACAGAACTGTGCTCAGGCACGGGAGGTTTCCCACGCACCGTTCAGCAAGACTAAGCCAATCTAAAGTGTATTCATATTTTTTCATGACAATGTTGCACTTCTTTTCATACGCCATTTCACACAGACTGAAGCCTCCTGCCACAGCCCAAACATCTCACCCCTGGCATTTAAGAAAACTCCAGGCAACCCACCCAAAAGCTACAAAGTAGTGAGTACCAACAAAGAGTAGCACGCCAAATTTTGCTCCTGGTTACAGCAAAGTAAAGTAAAATACAAATTGGTAGCATTTGAAGCATGCCAAATTTCTACTGGATTCTAGACCAATATCCCTAAACAAATCCTCCAATCTAGCACCCTCAAGCACGCAAACACCTTCTCGGTACCTCCAAACTTCGCAGTGCGACCTGCAATCTCCTGCTTGTTGCAAAGCATGACAGAAAATAACCCTAACACCGCACAGTAAAAGATGCAGGTTAATAAATTACAGCAAGACGCGGCCTTTCCTCTCTCGGCCCCCCTGCAGGCTGGGGGTCTGGGTCCCGCCCCACCCGCGGGGCAGCACCGGGACCCCACGGAGAGGGAAAGGCGTCTGTCGCCCTCCAGTGGGAGCAGCCTCAAAGCAGCCCAAACCGTGAGAGAGGTGGGAAGGGGAAGGAACGGAGAAGGTGAGATGCAGGCAAATAAAGAGAAGAGAGGAAAAAAAAAATATGCAAAGCAGAGAAGAGACAGCTGAAGAGGAAACACGAAGATGCTATCTCTGAAAGTGCCAAAAATAAAGTTTCCATTGCCAGTCTAACCAGAGCAACAAAGACATCCTCCTGCCACACTCGTGCTTCGGCCTCGACTTACTCCAGGCGAGGGACACCGTCACGCTGCCGGCTGCCTCGACTGCTCACACATTTTGTTTTAAAAAAATCCAACAGCCTTCAGGGGAATCTTTCCGTAATACTCAAGCAAAGGTAGGCAATGCCAAAAAGCAGTCAGCTCGCCCAAATGCAGACCCAGAGGTAAACACCCGGCTGTCAAAAACCATCAGGGTTTTCACCAAAGCCTCTCCCCTCCAAATTCCACAGCAGCAGGTGTTAATGGGCTGATTTACCCTCAAACCCAAAGCCATAAAATCTAAACCGGTAGCAACTGTCATCCGAGCCCCGAATTACACAGCCGATGACATGTCCCCTGATCAGGGCTGCTGCACTTTTTTGCTAGTCCAAAACTCGAAACGTTTTGACATGCAAGCAATAAAAAAAAAAATTGCAGTTACCAAAATAGCACTATCAACGTAACCAGCTCCTCTCCGCACATTTTCTTAATGCCTTTCCCAATACAGTTAAAAAACATGGAACTAACCAAAAAACTCCATCTTTACACCTTGGCACAAACCGTGCTGGAATACGTGTGGGGTTGTATTTCTTCGTGTTTATCTGGATCCTCTCCCACCACTTTTTTTTTCATCGGTGCTTTCCTTTAAACGTAGCTCTCATTTAACAGCAGAAATCAGCTTTTACAATTTCTAAATACAACGTTTTGCCACTCAGAGCTGCCTAAGGAAAACACAGCTTGCCTTCCGTTTCATAAATACCACATACCCTGCACATTTCTTCGCCTGTGTGAAATAAATTCTCCCATGTTCTTATATGGAAACCTTGCAAGTCCTCCCACATGCCGCCTGTTACAATATCAGGCAGAGATGGGCATTCATTATCTTAAAGCCAGCGGGTGAATTTTGGATCTAAGTTACCCTAGGACGAACCCAGAATTATCGCCCCTTCGCACCACGCTGAGCTCGGTAACCTGCCCTGTGCAGTCCCTGCGTTTTTCTTCCAAGCCCCAATCACAACTTTGATTTCAGCATGCCAAGGATCAACAAAATAAAAGGAAAACGAGGGGGGGAAATGGAAGAAGCAGCCAGCGGTATTACCCACCAGGTAGGCCCATTAGCATCAGATGTAGCGCTGCCTGTACCAGCCTCTTCACTTGAGGTTAGCGCACGGAGCCAGAAAAAATACAAGCAGGGAGAGGTGGGAAGGCGAGAGAAAAAGGGCTAAAATAGCCAGGGAGAGAAGCGTGCTCCGTAGATGTGCTGGAGGGCCGCCAGCAAGTGGGTAATTGCCACAAACTGTTATCGCGAAAAAAAGTTAACGCAACGTGGGGGGAGGTGGGGGGGGTGAAAATAACCG
>VYZW01006384.1:66026-83234 GCA_013401315.1 Balaeniceps rex | reverse complement strand
GGCCCCGAGCCGGCCCGGCGGAAGCCGGCCCCGCGCTGCCGGGGCGGGGAGCGGAGCGCGGCAGAGCGGGGGGCTGCCCGCCGCGGCTCTCCTCGCTTTATTTTTTATTTTTGCAAATTTGTTTTTAATGATCATTTTTATCATTACACAAAGCGCGCCCTTCTGGCAGACAAAGCATCCCACGACGTTGTCACCGGCGCTGCCCGTCCCTGTGCCCGGGCCCTGGCTTCGCTCCTCCGCGGACGCTTTTCCACCCGGGAAGGTGGCGAGGGCTCGACTCCGGACCCGGTGTCGCTTAGCCAGGCTTTTGGGGCATTGGGTCTCGGCAGCCGTCTCCCGCTGGAGGAGGAAACACCAGGGAGCGTGGCCTGGCAGGTGCCTGGGAGACCGGGATCTCTGTCTCCTCCCGAAAGAGCAGTCCCCGGCACCGGTCAGCCGCGCTCACAGCTGGAGAACAAAGTACGGCCGGGGCGACCAGCAGCAGAAATGAGCAGGGCAACGTTTTGTCCTGCGTTGGGTTTCATTGCACTGAAAGCCAGTGCTTTTCTCCAGCAAGCGAACGGGTATATGACTCAAATATGTCTTAGCTCTCCTACCTGCATCTCCTCTAGTTCTGTTAATGAAAGGATCCAGCAGCATACAGACTCATTAGGCATTTTCACATAACCCCTGCGGAAGACTTAGTAAAATCCTCTGTACTGCAAAATACTGTTTGCGTTGTTGGGGCAGAGTAGCAGGGAAAAGGAGATTTTGGGCCATCTGTGTTTCGCAGAAGTCCCGCAGTGCTAACCTTGCACTGGGAACAGCGGAGATGGACCAAAGAAGAGCAAAGAGTCCCCACCACTCTGCTCTCCCAGGCTTTCCCAGATACAAGACCCTACCTTCCTACACCACAAACTATGACGGCAGTCACTGGGCGACACGCCTTTGGAGCCCATCACCTATGCATAGGCTGCCAGGGGATCAAATTCCACCACAGCAGCCTCCGGGGAGGTCTCTAGAAAAGGCTGATTTCCTTGGCTGGTTCGTGCAAAAGCACAGAGTGCTGCACCCCTTCTGCACACTCCTTGCTGGCAGTACAGTATGCCAAATACAGTGTGCCACAGTCACGCAAGCGATTTTCCCTGACTCCAGTACACTCTGATTTTCCAGTATCCAAGCTGATTTGGAAAGTGAATAGGTTTTTAACTGAAAAATACATACAGGTATAGGATATATGGAGCTAATTGATGACATATCTCCACTAAACAGCCTGGTTTAAACTAACAACATGAGGTAGTGCATGCTGCCACCTACATCTTCTGTTTCAGGTTTCTTGTGTACTGCAGCTTCGGATCTGTAGGCATCCTTTGCTGAAGGCAGCTAGCATTTTGTGAGACTCCGCGAGGGACCGCAAACACAGGCGGCTCTGGCCGCACTAGGGAACGAAGCAAAACATTTCTCACCGGCGCAGCCACTTGTTCAGTCGCAGTGAGGATGCCTTGATGCAGATTAGGAACCAGCAGTCACATCGGTGAAATATAAGTAGCGGCTGGAGCCTCATCTGTGCTAAGGATCCTGCCAGCACAGCTGTACCACTGACAGCAGTGGAATATTTTGCTCAAGTTCTCTAGAGGAATCAAAGCCTGTATTTTCTGTTGCTGGCTCTCTCTTGTTCTGTTGCTCCTCACTCATTAAAAGAAAAGTCAGCCACACAAAGCACATGGTTGCTCTCTGTGTTTAGGAAAAAAAAAATGTTTGGGGTAAAAAACCAAACAGCCAAAGCTGTTTTGAAGTCAGAGGCATGTAAACAGTACCTGGAACAAAGTGGAATAATAATAATAATTAGTCCTTTTGTGTCATAGATATGTGCATCGCTGTCCGCTGTTTCATTATGAGACAGCACAACTTCTGAGAATGTGCCTGACGAATATTTGGGGGAACTCTGCCTTCAGCTGCAGCAGCGTATGGCAGCACTAATGCCTCTGGCTCCTCTGGCTCCCTTATGTAACCGAAATCACAAGGTAGAGCCCAAATTACAAAGCATAAGCATGTGTATAATATTAAGCATATAAATCGTGCCTGAAATTACTATCCTTTTCCTGTAGGTCTGGCTTTAATCTATTAGTATTTTTACTTCTGCAGTTCTACTGATTTCAGTGTGTGCTGGTGCCATTCATAGTGTAATCAAGCCTAACCCTTAAAAACACCACCATGAAGTCGGTAACCCAAACTTAGAACTAAGACAGGCCAAAATCACTCTGGTTACAGGTAGGTGTAGTTGAAATGACTTGTATACCAGATCTTGAGTGTATGCAGTATTAAGATGCTATAGAAACCAGAATATAACGTCCCTGTGGCTGCTTTGCAGACCAGGCAGAGCAGCAGGTTTTTGCACCCCAGCCCAAGGCATGGGTTAGCAATCACCTTCCTTTGCGTTTTCTCTCTTTCTCAGAGACTATTTTCGCCATGGACATGCTGAGCTGCTTTCTGGAGTTTTAAGGTGTTGGGTGCTGATACAGTGAGCGCCTCTTGTATCTGTTTAATCCAATAACATAACTCTTTTTTAATCTCCATGTCTGGGTCACAGGGTTTAAAAAAGACACTGGGCCAAATCCCCAGCTCGGCTACAACGTGTGGAAATCTACTGAGAAGGCATGAAAGTCAGAAGAGTTTTTTCTCTATACACTCAAATACACTATTCACTGTATTTGCACGCTGTGAAAGAGGTTTCGAGGGGCCAGGGATGCGAGTGCCTAATTTTTTAATATGGATGCGTATTAACGCAAGTGAATGGCAGAGTTAGATCAGATTTCTATCAGGTGAGGTGGATGGAGGGAGGGATATCACACCAGGATCTAAAATAAGCTCATCAGCAAATTCTAATTAATTTTAAAATTGAAATGGATTTAATATTTCTTGCTTTTTTTCAGGAGAAAAAACTTGTTTCTTTTCACTGTGTGCTGCTAAAGGGAACACGGTGTTTCATGGACTCAGGACCAAGGCAGGGCAAGAGCAAGGAGGAGGTTTTGCAAGGATTGGGAAGATTTTATATATAAACATTAAAATAAAGCAAAATTTATCCAGGCACAAAGTCCAGCAGAAATCTAGGGGACAAGTAGACAGCACTGTCTGTAAAGAAGGGTATAAGCAAGAATGGCAAAAAGATGGTCTGAATAAGTCCATCACATTAATGATTCTCCAAACACGAATTTCCTATCCAAAGCTATATGGGGGCAACCTTTGGGGTTCCCAATAGCAAAGGATTCTGAGCTTGAAAAAGGGAGGCAGATTTTCTAAGGGATTTGCACATCATGCAGTGACTCTGGATTGCAGATTTTAAGCATTACTAAATCAGGGAATAGAATTGTTGCTATTGCTATTACATACCAGGATATCTCACTAATCCATGCAATCCACTAAGTTGCTGTAGTTTTAGTCTGTGTTTATTTTAGATGAAATTATGGCCAGGACAGTTAATTTTTCTTAGTTTATCCATTTAAATCATATATAAATAAGATATCAAACAGAAATCAAAACATGACTTGTGTTTTTGGTACACTCCCCATCATGTGAACCTGCTGGTGGTGGAGCCCCACACCCAGTTTACAAGTCAAACACAAAGGCAACTAAAAACCAGGGGTCTTCTTGGAAAGTAGCCCCATGGGTATTAAATTCTCTGATTTTAATGCTACGGGTGGCCTATTTTGCTTATATTTGAGACTGCCTAGCCATTATGGGATTGCCTCCGCTGGTCCTTTCCTCACATCAAGCTAATTACATATTAACTTGAGGCACTCAGCAAGACTGAAAGGCTGGAGCGGGTCCTTTCCAAACACCAGTCGAGTTTAGAAACGCCTGTTCCTTTACAGGGGCTGATTCCTAAAGTGAGGGGCAAACCCAGAGGAACCAAACAGCCTGGAACCAAAGTGGTCACACTGGCTTTTGCAAAAAGTGAAGTGTCTCAAGTTAATTGACCGTCAGCTACCTGGAAATAAAAAACTCTTATATATCCAAAGGTTTTCACCAAGATTTTCAAGAGCTCCTGAGCAATTTAAAGTCCTTGAAAGGAATGCACTATAGAATGAAAAATATAGGTATTAACAAAGAATGTCTCCAAACTGAAAGCCAGCCAGTTTCATAAAAATGAGCTAAAAACCAATAACAGGTACTCTGTCTCCTGCTGGATGCTGTATGAGCCGTATGCTTTGCATTTTTTAAGTCACTTCTAAACCAATGTTTTTTTCTTCACTGTTGCTGTTGGGAAAACCAGTTAAAGAACTATGCATAAATGAGGTTAAAGTAATCTAATTAAAAAAATAATCAGCGTGCTTTCCTCTTCAATTCATATCCAGTCATTTGGGATCGAACTTTAAAAAAAAAAAGATAAAAATTCAGAAAGGATTTTGAAGGCCGACTGTTTCCCTTTAAGATTAATGATAAACATACTTGTGTGTTCAAGGGAGAATAGATCCAGTGTTATGTAACAGGATAAAGAAACAAAATCCTTTTTCCTTAAATTAAAATAACCAGTATATGTGTGGATTTTAGTCAATCACTGAAAATTCAGGAAACTCATTTTCTTTCACGATTGCATTCCACATGCTAAAATTGACGTCTTGTAACTTTTAAACAGAATCACAACAATTAAAGACAAAAAAGATTTGTTTGTTCTGTTCGACCACGCTTTGCCAATAGAGGATTGTTCCCCAAGGAAAATTCTGCAGCGCTTGCCCTGTGCAAAAATCCAAATTTGTGCTCATCTTTTTATTTTATATGGCATTAGTAAATCCAGTTATTGCACTTCCCAGTTTTTTTCTTTTTAATCCGCTTACCTAGTACTAGGTATATGGTAACTTATCTCATGTAATAATTTTTTTCCTGAACTAACTATTACGTAACAGTTCTTACCAAATCTTGCAATGCCTGCCTAAATTTGCCAAAAATGGGACAAGATCAACAGGTAATGGATTTTTTTTTAATGTTGGCATTCTTTGCTGGCTCAATCATACAAAATTTGCAAAAAAAAACACAAAAGAAAATAATTTTCTACTATATAACCTACATTTTCCACTTCCGTATTTTACAAAAGCACTCATACCAGAACTACTGCATCAGAATTTGATACATAAAGTTCCTCTTTATCACATGAATTCAATTTTCCAAAAGAATGCAAACGATACTATTAATAACCAAGATACAAGCCCTGAAAAGGCTAAGTCTCTGAATGTACTTGCTGCAGAAAAAAAGTCATCTTGTTGGATCTAATTCTGGAGTCATTATTTGACACAATGCAGAACAGTTTCAGATTTGCATAGAAAGGCACTGCTGAGTTAAGGTGATACTCACTCTTGCATGCAAGAAGCATGTATGTGCTTCGCTGAGCTACTCGGAGCTGCGTCTGCAGAACAAAGTAAATCCTGCTTACGTTGGCATGTCCTTGCACATGTCCACATTTAATGTTTTCAGTCCTGAAAGTAAAGCTTCAAGTCTGGGTAGTTTAAGTGACATTCCCTCAGTGGAGTTAAGTCCTCTGTTAGTGCTACTCCAGTAACACAAGGCGTGCTTGGAGACGATGCACATTTTGAACATCCCTCTTTCCCTGCTACTAACATACCCACTATGCTGCAGCTAAATATTCTGCTGCTGCATGGCCTGCAGAGAGATTCCCTTGGCCTCACGAGCAGAACAGCTCCAGCAGAGCTGAGATGGTTACACAGGTCCTGCAAAGGCGATATGAAAGGTGGGAAACCGTAAGAGGACATAGGCTAGGAGATGGGGAAGAAGTTGTGGCAGACCCACTCTGAAAGCAACAAAAGGTCAGCAGGGTCTGAGGCTGCCATGCAGAACCACTTCCATTTCCATTGGGAGCTGGTCACTGAGCTGGGCAGGCTTGGCCTGACCACATCCCAGGTGACAGTGGGCATCACAGTGGAAAATAGTCCAGAAATTTATGGTGGTGAGCTCACTGATGCAGTCGAGCCCTCTAGACTTACGTGACTGATCCAGAGAAACCGATGGATTAAACTCACCGAAGAGGAAGAAGAGTGATCACTCGAGTGAATTCATACATGCTCGTATTTCCTTTTATTTGCTTATGGGTCCCTCTGCTCCCTTCCCTCTCAAAGTGATGGTGAAACACTTATGAAGGGTGTATAAAAAATGATTTTAAAATACCTAGTTTATTCTGACAAATTACATTGGCAGGTGTAGGCAAACACTAAGAGAAAATACTGTAAGAAACAAAACCATTCCCAAATGCATGCTTTTACTGGTTCAGACAGATAGAGTTTCTAGCTAGGTGAATTAATGCACTGCGAGCAGAGAGAGAAAGAGCATCGAATGCTTGAGCGTCCAGAAAAAATAGAAAATTTCAAGTAAAGCCTGCAAGCTATCCAGTAACTGCTCATCCAGTTACATGATTTTAATTAACAAAACTGGAAAGCAAACATGTAATATAAACTTAAAAACACAGCGCTTCGGTTTTCTGGACTACCAGTCCAAATGCAAAACAAATGGCTTGCATCTGGTGGCAGGGGAGGCAGAGCCGGCTTTGGGAGCTTTGCTTTTAACAGGCAGAGCAATGTAGCAGCATCTACCCACTGACGGTGGTTCAGACAGCTCCCAGTAGGTCCGTGCCCGCCGTCCGCTGGCACAGCCTGGGCACAAACACTTTAAGCATTGCCCGCATGCCTCAGCCTTCACCTCCGTGTCAGCGCATCGCTCCGTAGGGCAGCAATGTCACTGAGAAGAAGCCGGCGGCTTGCAGGCTTGGGTGACCTTGAGCTTCCCTAAGCAGTTACCTTTTCTGGGACTTTGGCATGCGCTCAAGTGATCTTTCAGCCGGGATCTCCGCTGCCTAAAATAAATTCAGCAATATTCATTATGGCATCCCTGCACTTCTCTTTTGGGATACCTGAATCTTATCTCCCAACCTGGCCAGATGCAGGCTTTGGAAAGTTTACCCAGGTGCTTCCTGGGCAGCGAGCTCCTGACCCGGCCCAAGGCCAGGGTGACTCACTTGGTGGTGTTATGAGGAAAAGCAGAATTTTAGGGAGTTTTCTTGCCTGTCCTTATATGCTAATGGTGCGCGTATCTGCCGTGTTGTTTAGAAGCAGCCTTGACAATAGTATTTTTACAAGTTGTTTCCTTCCCACCTCCTAGAATAGTGACCCATTTAGGAAGAAGAGAAGCTGGAGTGAGGGGGATTTCTTCTCTGACCTTTTTCAAGCCTTCAGTGTGGGGCCTGTGGGAGAAGGGGCTGGTGGCGAGGGACAGAGCTGCAAGGTGGCACACCTCTGGGAGCCACACAGCTCCAGAGCAAGCAAACACAAATGCTAAGGAGAAAAAAATTACCAAAACCCCGTGTACTGGCAGCCTCACCCTGCCTGGCCAATGCACATACATGCACGTTGCATTCCCAGCCTTCATCTTGTAGGCCCAGCATATCACCATTGAGTCTCTCCTATGTATAAGCCCAGCCAGAAATAAGGAGAGTTGACAGGACCGATGGACACAACCCAGGATTCAGGAGCAGCCACCACTTTGTGTTTGGCTCCTTACTGGTTTTAGAAATAGTTCTCTTTCTGTAAATTATGAGTCATTTACCGTTCCGTAACAAAACGACATCTGATCTTCCATTCACACGTTAATGAAGTTTGCTAACAGTTTAAAATGCCCATCTAAGCAAAGTAGCATGTAATCACAAAGCTCCATTAACGTAAAGCAATGAGCTTGTAAGGCCGCCCTCAAGGCTCCCTTACCTGGGGCTCAGGTTTGTGGGGTGCACAGGAGCCCCTTTGCCCTGCAGCTATTATGTCAAACACAACGCAAGCCAGTAATGACGGGGGTCTTTGCCTCCCTGAGATCCACCGACACAGGAGATCACATTGGGATCCTTCCAGTCTGGCAACTACGCATTCAGGTAAGACTGCCCCGTAACGGGCATGTTTTCCCTGCCAGGTACCCAATACTGGTCCCGTGAATCAAGAAAGCAAAGCGCTGGATGGGTCCAGGTGGCCTTACCCTGCCCAGCAGGCAATACCAACCTGGCGTTGCATCCTTGCAAAGGGCGGCTGCTACCTGTCTCTCCCAGCCAGAGCAATCCCACTTTGTTTGCTCTACACAGGAGGACGTGGAGAAGGGAGGTGGGGAAATGGGCTCAGCATGAAGCACTAGAAAACCAGCTTTGCACCTCTAAATCTCTTTGGCCAGTGCTAGTCAGCTCTGATTTGTATTCATGCTCCATCTTATCATTTGCTGATTGTTAAATGGGCCACAAACAGTTAATATTTTGTACATCGTTGGTCACAGGATGCCTGTAGCACTGCGCAATTTTCTCTTACTGTCTGTGTCACCCAAAGACCTGAAGTTTTCTAATTTTTACTCCTTCATGTTTGCCTGTCGGGCTCTTTAAGTTCATCGAGGGAAGTGTGAAAACTTGTCCCCAGGCTCCTGCATTTCCTTGGGAAGCACCTTCCAGCGACCTGTGGAGCAGCCATAGCAGGTTCGGGATGCCCTCAGTGCTCACAAAGACACCCTTGGTCCGTGTTGCCCCGCAGCGAGTGCTGGCTGGGGGGACATCAGCTGTGCGGCTGGGAGAGCTGCTGGAGGAGCTGCATGGCCAGGCTGGGTTGTAGCAGCAACTGGGCGTCATCCGGAGCAGCGAGGCCCTGGGATTGCCTGATGACAGAGCTGAATAAATTCACTAGCAGAGGCACACAGTGGAGGGTGTGGTGGACCCCTGGGAGCTTTTCCATCCAATTCTGCCGGAGGTCCTGTGAAGCCGTGTGGAGGGGGGTATGGCGTTTATGGACGCACATCCACAGGCCTGCCGGAGCTCAGGGCACAGACGCCATCTCCAGCCGGAGCAGCGGACACTGCCACATGCCCATTCCACCTGGCTTAAACTCAGGTTTTCCCCTCAAGCTGAATTTGTGCCACCCCGGAGCTCTTGGCAGGTTTGCAAATGTTGCTGCCTGAATTTCACTTCCCTACTGGGAGACTAAGCTCCCAGTTCTCCCAGTAAGATACAGATTTGAATCCAGGTCTTATTTCTGCTGTTCTCCACCAGCATCACAGCTGTTTTCTCCAAACATGAAGATATTTTTGTAAGGGCAAAAGCATGAATTATTTCAAACTTGCCTCAGGATGAATTTTCAAGGGTACTGCGGAGACTGTTTCCACAACAAAACGGAGCTCTTCTCCTGCTGAATTGTTCATGTTACTTTCATGAATGCTAGAAAAGAGGCCGGCTTTTTTAAAATGTCATTAGATACCTGGAATGGGAATTTGTTTCCATTAAATCCTTTGGAAGCTATTGTTGTTGTTGAAGTTGTTGTCTAATCTGACTGAAAGTTCAGTTTGGCAATTTTTATTAGACCTTGCTTTTAGGTATAGGCAATTAGCTTAACACAATATCAGATAGGATCTCTGCTGTGTTTGCAATGCCTGTTGCTCTGATTCTTACCTGGTGGGAAATGGCTTTGGAGGAGCACAGCCACGTCTTTGTAGCTGTTTACATCACATTTCTGATGGAGCTCCACCCTGCTTTCCCCATTTGTACTTTGTTTTTCATGAATAAAGGTCATGGCATTGGCATCACAAAAAATATTGTTGCTGTAGAAGGAATTCAGCTGTCCTCTCTGGGTAATAAAACAAATTGCGTGACAGGACAGTAATGCACTCAAACGGCAGGGCAGAAATCAGAAGGAAGAGAAGCCTAAGACCCATGGAGATCTCTGCAGACCTCCAGCATCCCACAAGTCAGCTGTCTCCCAGCCTATGCCGGGCCACTGCATACTGCATGGTCTCTAAGATTTTGCACAACCTGGTTTTCAATGTACCCCAGCTGTTAGCAGTGGCTCTGTTGTGGATACCTGCCTCCCAGCCTAACAGGTCACACTGCTGGAATTTGTTTTCTAATAGTCAAAGGGCATTTTCTTTGCATCGATGTCATACCGTTAGTCCAACACCTTCCTGCAACTGTTGCTGGGCCAGGGGACGTGGTTATAAGACACCTGCCCCCCCCGTGGTGTGCTGTACAAAAGAGTGCTGTGGCGAGGGCACCTTGGTGCCAGCAACTAGTTTAAGTCACTGGCTTGTGTGGGACTCTGACCTGGTTGTATCCCAGCTACACAACACATCTTTTTGGCCGTGTTGATCAGGGGATAAATGTAGAGTAACTACATCCCTTGACTCAGCTACAGAGCAGGTGAGATCTTTCCCATGTTTCTGTATAAACATCCACGCTCACCTTCGTGTTTGTGCTCGTGTCAAAATCACCACTTGTCTTTTTGTTCAAAAGCCATTCTTCTAATCTTTCGTTATGGGTGAGTCTCTCAAGCTCTCTGATGTTTTCTCTTCCTTTCAGGCTGCCGATACTTTCTAGCAAGGTGATATTTTAACTAGCTGCAATACTCCAGGAGTAATTTCATCAGCAGTGCTTGCAGAAACATGGCCCCAAACTTATGGTCCATGTTTTTACGATTCTCTTGGCATATACCAAAATCTGAATTGTTCTGAGAATATGAGGGGAAACCAGCAGAAGTTGCTGTATTATTGTTGCAGCCAAGGACACGCAACAGCCAATGAGCAAAAGCTCAACATCAAAAGCACCGGCAACAGTTTTAGCGGGAACACTACTCAAGCAATCTCCAATTCACAGAATCCAGTAGGAATTGTATTGAAAAGAAACTCCAGGTTAAGCAGATCTTGAACTTTCCTTCCCAGGATCACACCAATACAATTGAGTAGTAAATCAAATTCTACAGAAGTAGTTGGGGATTTTATTAGTAAACAGCCGAGATGTGTATTCCTTGTTTGTTCTCAGCTACAGTCTCATGGAAGATATGTTTGAAACTGAGAATTGTCTGAATAATAATGAATGCTAGTTTTTACACAGTATTTTAGCATCATCCCAGAAATTATAGTTTAAGGAGTGCAGATCTTCCTTGTTGCAAAGCCCTCAGAATTCATGTGGCAATAGCCAGTAATCAGATAAAATAGAAGCAATTAATAAAGTATTTCATCATTAGAAAGATTTCCAACACCGGAAGATTTTGCAAATCATCCAGGAGGTTTTGCACATTCTCTGGCATTTGAGATTTTGTCAGTAATGAAAGCTAAATGAATGGTGAATACAAGTATCAGGCTTAAAACAATGTCACACAGGCTCAGTGTGCACAGAAATACTGTTTTAAGGAAGTTGTTCAAATTTAAACAAAATTGTTTCTTTTCTTTATAAAGCAGTCTCCTCTTGATTATTAACAGAATAAAAGTTGCCTCGGGAATAAAGAGGTTTTTAAATATAAGACCATCACACTCCTGTTTTCCCTTAGCATTGACTAAGAAGTGGTTAAAGTTACATCCCCATTTAAGGTTTCCACAACCCTTAGTAGTTTGCATCGTATTTCCTCCATGAAATTTCACAACTTCTGCTAACCTTGTAAGCCTGGGAGGCCTGCAGAGCACATCTACGCTCTATAGGAAGTGGTTCTGGTGTTGCTCTAGCAGCCTTAAATCAGTACTAAGTAAGCAGAGGTGCTGCTCAGCAGAGAAATACCATCAAACCCTTGTCTGTACATCCTCGTAATTATTAAGAATGGAGGCAGCAGTTATGATGATGAAGCATAATACCCCTCAAGAAAATTGCAATTCTGTCTCTTTTATTCCTCCCCTACATTTCAGTTTGATAAAATTTCTAGTCCTGGTGCTGCTTGTTGACTGCACTCTCGATGACTGGGGAACCATTCTTTCCTTTGCTCACAGTGTCCCCAGACATGAACTAAGAGTGGATAGCAAATCCTTTGTGACTCTGTAGTAATGCAAAGGGAGAAGGATCTCACCCACTGGAGAATCTAGGTCCTCTGTTGCTTTACTGCAGAGCTGACTGCATTTTGGGAGAAAGAAATTAATCCTCCTTTTTTTTTTTTTAGGTTTTTAATGTGAAGCTCCTTGAATTCACCCTTGTAAAGCATTTGGGTATCATCTGATGAAAAGTCCTAAAGAAACACAAGGTATCCCTGCTGCTTGGGTTGCAAAGCTAAGGCTCAAGCTCTGAAAAGAGAAGTGTGCTTAGAACAAAGAGGTTTTGAACACAAAACAAAACCATTGCAATGCACGCTGACAAACACTTCACCTGCCTGCTGCCGTTTACATTTTTCAAATACACATGGAGTATTGTCGAGGACCTTGGCTACCTTTGTCTGTCACTGAGCCAAGTCTATTTAAGCTTTCTTCAAAACTGGTCCCTGCCGCCACTCAGGTATTTCTTGCTGTTGCTTTTGTTGCCATTCATCTTTGAATTGTTTCCAGTCTGCAAGCATCTTTCTGGTACCAAAACTGAACAGAATATTTCATGCAGTCATCTAAGGGCATTGGAAGAAAGTCTAAACTTCTGTCCTCCATGACTTTTACATAGTCAACCCATATTTCAGACCTTGTTTTAGGTCTACACAAGAAAGGCTTTGCCATCTTTGATTGGGTTTGGTTGTTTTTTCCCCTTTTTTCCCCTTTGGTTTTGATTTTTTCCAGTTTTCTGGATAGATTTCACACAGCTTGCCACCACAGCTCTAGTGGACAATAAAAAAATGTATGGGAACTCC
This sequence comes from Balaeniceps rex, assembly GCA_013401315.1. Classification (NCBI taxonomy): domain Eukaryota; kingdom Metazoa; phylum Chordata; class Aves; order Pelecaniformes; family Balaenicipitidae; genus Balaeniceps; species Balaeniceps rex. The sequence goes on along the minus strand of VYZW01006384.1, from coordinate 70,650 downwards.
TCCAAAGTATGTGTTTGCAAGGAGTGCTATGCCAGGAACATCATTACCGAAGTCCCAGTAACTAATCCAGAACTGATGCCATAACTTTTATGTGTACCATGGGCACTGAAACCCATGCTGAAATACTTGGCAAGTCTGCCCTTAAATTAGGATATATTCTATTGATATTGGCTATGATCGACCACAACATTCCTTGGTTTTGAGGTAGTATTTCTGAAGGGGGAGGGTTTGTGATGCCAGTTCTTGTCATATGTTTTCCTGTCTCACCCTATCTCCAAGCCCAGCTAATCTGATGATATCCAACTGTCCTAATGAGCTGCATCTACTTCTAGACTGAAGTGTTGACAGCTGCCTGTCCTATTGCCAACAAAAACTTCTGAGACAACTGTAGCTCATTCCTGCAAGTATGCAAACTGCTTAGTTTCCAGCCCAAATAAGAGACATAATGATACTTCTTTTCATTGACCCAGGTCTAAAAAAAGGTGTGTCAAGAATGCACTCAATCATTTCCTCACATGCAGTTTAATCCCTCAGCTGGAAATGAGGTTTCTGTCTACCGGTTACAGAGGAGAAATCAAGGGCTCATGTCCTTTACAGCAGAGGTACAGTCACACGGGCTAAGGTCAGTGAGAAGGACATGTTCCTCCAATTAATATTGGCATGTGTTTACTTATATTTTTATACATTGGTAATTCTTCCATTTGCTGCTCTTGGATTCAGAGCACATGGCAAGAGCATCAGCTTGTTTGTATTCAGGTAGGATTTAACGCCCTTAAATCTTCACCAAGACTGAGCCCATCTCATGCACACGGGATTCGCTTTCTTCCCCACAGATAAGGCCCAAAGCTGATGGACCCGAAGGCTCATCAGCCTTTCCTTCCCCTGGACTGCAGGTCCAGAGTACCAAAACTGGGTAATAGGTGAGCAGATAAGACCAGGCTCCCAACAAGCCATTAAAAACTAGTCACAGCCTTCTAGAGAGAAAGGTGTCTAAAACAGAGACTGAATTTGCAGGATAAATTTTGTCTAGGGTGACTTCAGTGTCCACAGGAACAGTATACAACAATCCCCAGACAAAGATGGAGAAGAGACACAGAGAAACACTGATCTTGATCCAAATGTGGTCAGAATAAATAGAAGCAACATCTCCACTGACAGCTGATCAGGGCAACTCATCTCCAGGCAGAAATAATAGTTTTCCTTGTCAAAAGAAAAACCCATGTCTACCCTCTGCCCCTCCTAACTTTTACAACTTGCCAGATTCCAGGATCATGGAATACACTACTGAGCCAGGGGTCAAGAAGCAGAAAAACTAGGGGAAGCACATGTAGTCCTGGCAGACTCCTGTAGCAGCCCAGGTTACTGGCGTGGCCTCTCCCATGCCAGCCTTTCCCACTCTGTTTTCACAACTGAAGGTAGGACCCATTTCTTCAATTCAGCTTTTCCTCAGTAAGTTCCTCACACACATACAAGCACAAAACCTCAAGACTCTTATTAAGATCAGGCTGGGAAGGAAGAAAGAGAGAGTTTGTTATTGTTCTAGGGTTTTTCTTTCTTTTTTTTTAATTCTTGGGATGTGCTCAAACATTATGATGGTGGAGACCATATAAGTAGCTAGATTAGAGCAACAGACATAACAGTGGTATTGGATACAGAAATAGCAGCCATTGCCAGTTCCATGGAAAGAGAGGACAAATGAATAAACATCGATCATAGCATCTGAAACCACCAGGCTTGGAAAAGCCTCTTTATTTTAGGAATAATCCACTGAAAGATGCCAAGGCTAGATCTGACCAGCTCTGACTTTTTCTCAGGAGTATAATTGCCATTGAGGAAGAAAAGGATGTTTGAGGATGAATAAATCCAGGAACCTTCTATGCCATCATCTTTTAGTCACTAAGCTCTAGGGACAAATACAAGGGTTTGTTTGTTTGGTAGGGCTTATTTTTGTTTTTATTTTAAATCTGTAGTTTTTCCTAAGCATTTTTTCCAGATGTTTTTCACGCTGAAAAATTGCATGCAGTCCCAGGATGATGTACAAATTGAATGCAAAGGCACGCAAAAAATCCAAATAGGTCTACCTCTCAATATCTCTTGAGTACAAGATGGTCTCACCTCTACAGGACCTCCTCCCCTGTTAGCAGATCTAACACACTGTCAAGAATAAGGAAAGGAACAATCCAGAAGGAAATGGTAAGCATGTTGGCTGAGTGTCAGTGCAACCATACTATAAGTCCTATCCCAGCCTATGGGGCTGGAAAGGTATTTTCAGTGTCTGGTGTTATTTAGGAAGATGTTTCCGAAGGAACGCAGGCTGTGCCATTCTGGGAAGGGAGGAATTGGCTTCTTTAGGATTACTGAAAACTTACTAAATAAGAAGCTTTCTGTATTTCCTCACAGCTGGAGACCAATCATTGCGAGACAGTTAGAAAAGCTGGAGGCTGAAAGAAGAGAAATTCTCTGTTTGACCTGAGTTCCTTACGTTATAGCTGGTGTGTGCAAAATGTGTCTGGGTTCTGTGAAGTGCAAGATACTGAATATCTCTCTCTGCCTCAGCAATATTTTGAGATTTACATTGAGCTGAGTGCTCAAATCCTGGAAGGTGGCATTGGGAGGCCAATCCCTTGGGACATCCTTGGTGTCAAATTCTTTGAGGATACTTGAGTAGGCTATGCAAAGGGATCACTTAATGTGTCACAGGGAGGTGACATTTACCTTCTATAGGGCACCAAGAAGACCATACATGATAAACCTGTGCCCAGTTTTGGTTTCCTCAGCAAAAGACAAGTACTAAAAAATAAATCCAAGCATAACCACAACACAGTTTTAAGAGGCTTGAGATACTGATTCAAGACGGGGATGTCTAAAATACCCATTAAGGGTGAAATGCCAGCACCATGAAAATCAGCAAGAAAATCTCCTAGTGACTGCATTGGGACTGTACCCATACAGTTTATCCAGACAAAGACAGTATAAACACCAGAGGCTCAATTGTCCCTGAGCTAACAGTGCTCAGTTGTTTAAGCGCAGGAAACGGCCCACCCTTTTCCCACCTTTGTACACCCAGGCAGGGGTCAGACGCAGTGTAGCTGCCATAAGGGCAAGGCTGATCCAAGTTAATGTCTGGCATAGGGTGACTGAGGCAGGGAGATGGCAGAGCCACTGCCCTGGAGCTCTCCGAATGATTGCAGAGATGGCCACAAATGGGACAAATGTACAGTCAATCTGTGAAAATGCCCTGTGGCCGAGCAGATACGCTCCACCAGTTGTCTTGGAGAAACTGGCTTAAACCACTGCTCAAGACACGGTTTTCTTAGAGTATAAAGTCAATACTCAGGTGAAAGAAAGGTTTCAACAGTTACCCTTATAAGGGGAAGAAGTCCAAGGAAGCAAAAGTAACACTGCCATTGACACAACGCATCCCACCACCTTCCAGTATCTTTTGCCACCATAACAGGATCCTCAAATAGTTGTTTTTAATTCAGGATTGAGGTGATTTCATCCTTCACGTTCATTATCTGAGTAAGTGAGTACATACTTCTCTCGTTCTTCATATTTGTCTTGATTATCCACCTTTGGTAATGGAACGTATAACAGGAGAGGGAAGGCGTGAGTTCACTGCCAGGGAGTGCCTCCACAGGCAAAATGAAATGCAGGTACAAAAATCAAAAACAGTGATGGAAGAGAAAACCGTCTTTTCATTTTTTCTTAACTTAAAAACTCAAGGCAAAATAGTTGCCCAGTCCTCTACAGAAGCTCTCCACAGATTAAGTGTTGTGAAGCCCTCATCGTGGGAGTAGCAGGAGGAGGCATCGGAGCTGAATTTTCGTGCTACATAGACATGCACACGTTTAATCCAGTTGTGGTTTTCTTAATATGCAAAGATCCTAAAGTCATCTCTCATTCGACTCATCAGCTCCAGCTAATTTTCAAGCTAAGGGCTCTAATAAGCAGACTCAAGAGCATCTGGGCAAATTTAGCTCCAACCAATTTGCCTCTAGAACATCCTTTGAATACATTTGCATAGTCTGTGTTCACAAGGCTATATAAAACATGCCTTGCCAGTTGCTGGCTGGGCCTCTCACACTGGTATGCTGCTGTCGCTGCTGAATATCTGCTAAAGCCTTGACAAAGTGCTTACAGTCATTCACCTTTTCTTTAGTTGATATTACGTGTACCCCTGTATAATGGTGTGCGACAAATGTCTGGAATAACAATGATTTAACCACTGGACAGGCAGTGTGCAGGCAGGGGTGTCATTGCCCCACATCACTGTGCCACAACCTTGACCCAATGATAGGATATCTGAGAGTAAGAATGTAGAGCAATCGCTACCACCCGGACTTGGCTTTCCCACTGCAGCACAGTGCCAAATTTGATAGTCTCTTTGGTGATCCAGGCACATGCCCATTAAGACAAGTTTATTTTAAAGAGGTCAGGTAGCAGCTGATGGGTGGTGGGAATCTTTTAGCATTCCCAAAACAGGCAGCGTTTGAATGAACAATCTACAGATGCGAACGTCAGCAGATGTATTGGCAATACCCTGTACTAGAGTCTTCGTGAACTTTGAGTACTTGCAGTTTGGTGCCTAATTATAGTCCCTATGCCCGTTCATTACTTACAG
>VYZW01006384.1:1629-65995 GCA_013401315.1 Balaeniceps rex | reverse complement strand
GGGATCCAGGGACCCTGTTCAGATTCGGAGTCCCTTTGTGTCAGGTGCTGCACAAACACAAATGCCAGTTTTGGGAGATCATACAAGCTGAGGCCCTGCAAACTCTTACCCATGTGCTGAACTTTCTGTACAGCTGTAACTTCACTTGGTTCAGTCTGATCTGTGCAGATATGCAGTTCTATTGTGTTCTAGTTCATTATCTGTTTAACACCTATTGAACTCTCTGCAACTGCTTAAAAGCATAAAGTAAATCATGCGCATAAATGTTTGTAGAATGTGGGGCTTAATAAAGACCAGCAGCGATATAGGCAGAGGAAAGCTTGAGAGAGAGGGAAGATAAAAGTAACCATAAAGGGAACTTGTGATTACATAGACTAGCTACACACATAATTTGTGGGCTCCGCGGTTTGGGAATTATGTTTGTTTGCTTAATGTAAATGAGCAAGAGAATTTAAAGAATCTCTGCCACCTACTGAAGCCCAGAACTGAAATGTTGTAGGCCTCACCCAGTGCATTTATAAGTCCTTCCTTGTTCAGCAAAACACTTGGCCACGTTTTGCACTTTAAGAGGAGAATACCAAATAGCATTTTTTCTGCAAGAACTGGGGGCCGCTTGCCCGCAAAGTGCAAACCCAAATAAATATGTTGTCCCCCAAATACTCCTGCACAACGAACATAAGGAGGGAGGACTCCTGTGAGGTTTGGGGGTGTTTTTCCTTTCAATATTTGTGAACTTTTTTCTGCATTACTTGACTAGCTCTAACCAAAAGCCACCTTTGGGAATGTTCTGTATTCAGAGTCTAATTTAGATGTACCCAATTTAGATGCAAGTTCTCACCATGCATCACTTTCAGAACAAGTTTCTTTGTAAGCTGTTGACAGAAAATGTTTATAGTCCTATTATACTCAAGTAAAAAATGCGAACTGAGTAATGGATGTAATATCTTTTCCTTCGGTTTACTGGAGTTTATTTCCCTGTTGTGCAAAGTTTTGTCCAGATTGTTTAAACAAATTCACTTTGTCTTGACTCATGCTTTTCATTCTCCATGAACAGTTTAACAAGCTGAAGTTTGGAGAGTTTGCAGAGTGCGTCTGTTTTGGAGTGACAATATTTCCAGGGAACCAGGATTCCTAAAACAAATTACGTTAGTCAGAAATGTGTTGTAACTCCTCTGCTTTGGGAACACTGTGATAACAAGTCACCTTTAACTTACTGACACACTTTGAATTTTGACTGCTGAATACCTGCAACAATCTACACATTGAGTATCAGCTATTTGTAGCACTGGGCAAACAGAATAAAAAAGGTGAAACTCTGAATGATTTTTTATCAGCTCTCTGCAGGTCTAAAAGTCTTATTTAACAAAGAGTTTCTATACTTGCTGAAGTTAAGCATACACTGAAGATAAGCATAAGCCTGAAAGCTTTGCTAAATTCACATTCAGTTAGGTACCTTTTCACAGTTTTTGCTTAATCTGGGCCACAGCTAGCAGCTTAGTAGTGATACTGAGTGTAACAACCGGGACTCCAGGGAGGGTGCGGATGCTATTTTTGATGCACTTAAATTGATTACTATTCAAGTTTTGTGTCAGTTACAACATGTTACAAAGATAGAGAGACTCTACAAACAGGCCCAAGTTATCTTCTTGGTTTAATGACACCTCACTTTCTCATAGGTCCCCAGACCACTTTAGCTTTTTACCTTGCCCGGTGGCTTTCTTTTCACCCCAGCATTCCAAGTCGGCTGATCTCATTGAATATTGATATGTGAAAGGAACAAGCCTTCGCTTTAGTTAACACGGGTCTTGTTTGCTCTTCCTGGCATTGGATCATTATTACGTCTGCAGGGAGGGTTAGCTTTTAATCTGCGTGTTATTGTAATGTGTCTCCATCAAGATAGAGGCATGCCCCAGCAGGACAAGGTGCTGTGAAAGTTCAGGTTGTTGCTATTAGCTTCCAGCAAAGGAAATTATTTTTCAGCCACACATGTTGAATTGCCAGTGGCCAACACGGAAACCTTTTATCGAACAAAAGCTACCGGACCATTGATATTTACAACGCCTAAGGTGCAGCCCAGCCAGACCAGCAAATCAAAGGCCGAATCTTGAATTTCTTACTGAAGGCTTGATCTTGTTAATCTTGACTTGCCTAAGAAATCTTCCTTCGTGATATTAATCCTATTGATTTGAACATGAACCCAATCCTTTTCCTACTGAAATTCCCCCTGAATAGAATGAGGAGAAGCCAAAACTTGTGGATTACACCGGTGAAAGAATATGCTATAAGCGGGCATTACAGGCTTTGGAAGGAACAGAACAGAACACAGTACATGATTATAAATCACAGGATCATGCTCTTAAACCAAACACAGGGTCCTTACAAGCTTTCCTCTGAAATGAGTGGGAGAGAGGCTGTCAAGGCTAAGTCAATGCTGTATTGCAACACAACTTTGCCATAACTTTGGTTGACAGTTGTCCCAGCATACCTGCCTGTGGACAAACCACACTTTCCGAAGGCTTTTATGACCTTCACATACAGACCTCGCTCTTTCCAACGAAAGCAAATGAAGCTCCCAGCTCACGAGGAAAGACACTTAGGTTATGACAACCTGCTGACACACATGATAAAAGTGTTTTTTTTCAACTCAAAATAGCCAGAATACCCCTATGAAATATTCTTTCTCACACAACATGCTGTTTTCTCATTATGTGTGTTGACATTTTTGAGACTGACCTCAGCTAGATATTTTGTTCCGGAGTCCCCATTTAGTGGAACATTTAAACAATAACACTTTGAAGCATGCTCAGTCTCTCTTTTGAAGTCCATTCAGGCTCTGCCCTAGGGTCAGCAGGCGCATTCCAGCAATGATGCACGGACCATCTGCTGTACAAGTTTAAATCCCACTGGTCCTATACCTAGAGGTACTAACATGTTGCATAACTCGCACTGAAAAACAGCCTGTCAGTTCAGACGGGGTTTGGATTTATTCCTATAGTTCTCTTATCCTCCCGCTGGAGGGCCTGTGCTCAGTAAACTTTGAGTGTGGTTTCTGGGGACTACAAATTAATGAGATAAATAATAAGAAATGACATTAAGTTCTTGCATTCAAAACCTTTATTTTCCTTTGCCCATCTACACCCTGGCTCTGTAATTCCCAGAGCTCACTGTCTGGCATCTCATTTAGGTGCCTTCCTATTCCAGACCTCTCACTTAGGTGGGCTCTGGCTAAGTTACCCTAAATAGTGGTCCATGGCTTAGTGTCAATCGCTGAACAAGGGAAAACCAGGATGGTGCAATGCGAAGGGTAAGTTTTCCAAGACAATATCAATGATTCAGATGACCAATGACCATTTACTTGGGTAGGAATCTGGCTTCAAAAACATGACAAAAATCTCTGCCAAAATATGTCTTTGTCTATATATTTTATCCATTGTGCTTTAATGTTAACTAGTCATTATTAAACTTAACAATGCATTGGCTAAGGTTAATGTATTTGAGACCCAAGCACTCTTGGTCTTATTGATGCTATGTAAACATAGAGGAAGGAGTGGTCCCTGCCCTTGGGAGTTTAAAATCTAAACTTGGACAATACACTTCAAACATATGGTATATCCTGCAGGCTGAATTACCAAACTTCAATCAGCATTAGCCTTAACAATTAATTTATGTGGCACATATGTTCTGCATTTGGGGGCATTAGCCCTGATGGGCCCCTTGAAGGAAATGTGAGGTACATGCTGACCTTTTAATGACGGCAGAAGGACACAGCAACAAGCAGGAGGAGGCCAGCTGAGACCTGTGAGATGGAGCATGGCAGGAGGGTAAGCATGGCAGAGGGACATAAACAGGGCACAAAAGAAGGAGATTTGAAAGTCTGGTAGTGTAAACGAAGGAGAACAGCCACAGCAGAGCAAGTTTTTCAAAGCAGCTCTAGCACTAGTTGAGCACCAAAATAAGTGGGCACATTTCCACTTTTGAGTATCTGTCACTTATTTAGATGCCTCCTTGGAAACTGAGCTCTCCGGAAAATCTGTCCTCAACAGTGGGTGCTGAGCACTAGACAATCTGGCCTGTTCGTTTTCTCAGTATGTGGTTCATCTGTTCTAAGGAACAAGTCCTTCTGGAAACATAAAAAAAAAAAAGGCAGAAAGAAGTGTTGGATACAGAAAAGCATGCAAGCTGCCTCATGGGCTAATGATCAAGAAAGCCAGAACAAGCAAAATTTCATAAACCAGATAAAGTCAAATGGCTAGCCACCAGGACCCCTTATAAACATTGCAGTAGTCCAGGAAAGATGGTGGACAAGGGTTAAAGCACTGAGCAGGATTCAGAAGATATGAATTGGCTGATTTGCTTCATCTCCCCGCTCAAAATGTTCTTACCTGTCCAAAAAAAGGAGCGGAACAGGAATATCTGCCCCACTACCCTACAGGAGAAAACTGTAAACATTAGTTAGGATCAAAATATGGCCTCAGATGGAAGAAGCAGCCCATGGCATTGAAGGGAGATCCTCTGAGGCTTTCTGCCTCCACAGAACAGCATAATGGAGCATGAAGGGACACAAAGCTGAAGAGCATAATGTGGGACATGTTCCCATGTATGCAGAAATCCAGCCCCCAGCTGTGGAGGGACATAAATCCCCCGTTCGTTAGCCATGCCTCACGATGGAGTGTGACGTAGTACTCGTGGTGGCCAGTCAACCTTTTAGTTAGACCTCCTCAGACCTTGCTGTCACCTCTGATTCCTGTGGACCAAAGCAGTCACCTTTTGCATAATGCACCTCTCTCTTTGCATCACCTCCAAACTTGTCCTTGTGTCTCCCTGGTGAGATCCTGTAAGAGGATTGGGTGGGCCAGGAGGGAGAAACTTCTTTGTTTGAGCACAAAAAGCCATGTTCATTAGCAGGCAGGCATCTTAGGACCAGTCATGGGAAAAAAAGAGTGGATTTGCCATTAAATCGGATATTCTTGGAGGTTTTCCTCAGCACAACTCCCTCTTTTAAGTTAACAGAAGCAATTGAGAGACCTGCCCAGTAATTCCTGAGTTCCATTCCCAGCTCTGACATTAACTCTGAAGCCAATATAATCCTCTTGTTCCCTACAATAAGATCTCAATCCTCCACTGCCATAAATCAGCCTAACTCCTTTCACGTAAGTTAGTGTTACCCCATTTGAAGATTTGGTTTAGAAATCAGGGCACCATGGGGCGGGGTCCTGCAGAAATACCCAGGAAAATCTGGTTCCCAGAGAAGTTTACACTCCCAAACAGCAAGACATGTACTTGTGAGCAGTTCTTATGACATTTTAGGCCCACAGAGCGGTTACCTCCTGACAGGACATGTTCCTCTGAGATCCAGGCTTACGAGTGATGGATATCTCTCAGGATAATTAACTGTGTTCAGTTGCTGCTGCCAGAGAAGGGAGGGAGCTTTGCAGTGCCCACTGCACAGCCATAGATGAACTCTATGGAGGAGCTGCCAGAAACTAGCTTGTTTCTTGATCCAGTTCAAAGGGGCCAGGTCAGGAGCTGGTAATTACCCCAAATTTAAACAAGGTTCCTAGTTCACATCCATTGCCATTTTCTAGTTACATTTGCCCTCCTCTTGGTAAACAGCAAACATTTTCTTGGAAACAGTCTCATTTCTTATGCCAGTGGCAAAATAAACCCCAGCTCATCATGGATGTGTCCTTTCCAAAGAATTACCACAAAAATGTCTGAAACCCTATAAAGGCTGTTAATGACTCTAAATCTCCATAGGGCTTTTTTCCCCCTTCCTCTTCCCTCTCTTCTCCTTGCTCTGACGAGCTGGTGAGTTGGGAATGGTTTAAAATACCACAATGGCCATGGCAGGACATCAAGAAAGAAAAAGGAACAGGGTTTTGAAATACTTTGTGTAAGGCTCCAAGCACTTGAGTTGGTGCTTAACTGGCTGGACTTTACCACACAGCAGTCAGATGATCTCTGCAGCTTTGGGAAATAGGAGAAACTCTGGAGAAGGGTGGGGGGGAAACGGTCTCTGCCACATTGGTCTTTATTGTCTTATGGATTTTATCACAGTATTGTTCTTTATTTCCTGCTATTTATAGGCTCTCATGTTTCGTGCTGCTTTCATGTTTGTGTTATCTGCCTTCCCACGACATGTTTCACCCCAGCCCTTGCCTACAGCTGGATCCATAAAGGCCAGACCAACGGTTTTGAATGGCACATCAGGGCTCATCTTCTTTCTCTGGGCGATGCATGCAAACTGCCCTTTTCTGAAGCACTAAGCAACCCAAGATGGGTGATTTAAACAATGGTGGTCGCTCTCCACACTCTTGCATAAAGGAGCCAAGGAGTTTGCCACTGGGCTTTTGGGTATCAAGTGATGACGTTCTTTAAGAGCCCTAGCCAGTGATGCTGGGGCTCTTTCCTCTGAAATTCATGCTTTACAATGGATTTAAACCATCAGTCCATCAGTGCATGACTTGATGATAACCACTCCAGAAACTTCTCCTGAATTATTTTATAGCTCTTGTCTTTGTGCAAGGTACTGCAGAGAGAATGTGCTACAGGGGCTATTCTCGTCCTCATTGCCCATGATTTAGGGATGTTATACCACTGACCTGAACTCCCAAAAGTGAAGTTAGTTCTGGTTTGAAACAAACGATGAGGTTTGTAAAAGTCAGGTCCCTGCCCTAGTAAACTTACTGCCTAAAAGGTGGCTCCAATAGGCCGTGGGGCTTGAAATAAAAATGGGAGAGGTGCAAAATAATGCTGAAATCACGAAGGTCAGTGATTTAATCCTATTAGCATCCTAGTACCTCACCTCAGAGCAGTTTCCAGGCAGCCAAAACACCAACTCCAGACACAAAGCAGAAACCAGGCTGCTGGTCAGGTGGGCTGGAACTGAGGGATTTACCCCCAACAACGGTCCCTTTCCTGCACTTAGCAAAGTGTCAGCAAGCCTCTTGCATCGGATCCACAGCTTGCATCGCTTCTCCTCGTGTATGGAGCAGCCTGCCTTGGAAGCGACCACACAGCTCAATGCCAGTAACAACAGGGAAAAACTCTTCACCTAAACAGAGAGGAACAGCAAGCCCTGCTTTGGGACCCTTTCACAATACATATCCAGCAGCAGCGCCTGCTATGGGCTGCTGGAGAATTACAAAGAAAATGAAACACTTGCTTAGAGATGGAGCCAGGCTTGGCCAGCTTTTGCTTATGGGATTTTTGGGCAAGTTACTCCCACTGTTTTACCTGTGAGTGCGTGCAAAAGGACCGCAGAACACTGTTCTTCAGTGCTGCAGAGCAGCATAAAGGCACCTGTTTATCAGTGAGAGTCATTCTGTTTTGCCTCAAATTGTGCCTATTCTGGGAACATCCCTTGAAAAAAGCAGCAGAATTTTTCTGTAAGCAGCGTGAAGTGCAGGTTTCTTATTCAGACAGTTTGACACAGGTTTCTGTAGTTATCCTTCACTCCCTGTAGCAGCCAGACTAAAAGAGGAGACATGATGGAAATAGAAAGCACCTACGATGCACCAGACTAAGCAAAGATAAAGCGCAGCGCAAGGGGAATTAAGAGGTGGCAAAGCGCATGCGAACGTTGGTGAGTCCTGGGGTTCTTTCTAAGGTGATGCGAAGAAGCAAATTTATGTCAACATCGGTAAAGCAAATGCCTTGTCTCCCAGGCACCAGTGAGTCCTGAAAGCTGCCATTTAAAATTTTTAGTGGCCATTAGAGTGAAATCATGCATTTTGCCACATGCAAACAACGTGGGGAAAGCTACGTGGCAATCCTTTTTCAGGGTGGGAGAAAAAAATTCACCACTAGGAACTCCACAACACTGGAAACCAAAGACCAGACCAACTCTCATCTTGTCTGAGAAACAATTAAAAGTGTGAAACCAAAGGTTTCCAGCAGAGACTGCTGCAGAGGCTTAAAAGATAGTGGCTCTGGAGCAACTGCTGTAAAAACATAGCCCCAGCCCTCCCAAAAAATGCCGAGTGCCTTGGTGTCCATGGGGATCAGCGTGGATGGGAGGTGTCACTTCTCCCGAGCCCAGCAGTTACATTCTCCTTCTGCCCTTTGTTTCAGTTGATGAAAATCCGACTGTTTTCAGCTCGGCGGCTGGTACGAGCCAACCCTGTTTATCTCCTGAAACACGCTTTTCAGCGTGTCATCAGATGCCCTCTCAGCCACCATCTAAGGCGCATTGACAGGTTGTGGTAGTTTTCCAGTCAGACTCTGAAATGGTTATTCACACTTTTATCGTGGCAAGATTAGATTATTGTAATTCTTTATTGGCCGGCTTCCCAAAGTGGGCTCTGCACAAACTCCAGATGGTGTGAAATGTGGCCGGCAGGATTTGAGTTAAGAAGGGACAGTATCATCCATTCTGTTAAAACCTCTACCTTGGCAACTGGTTAGACAGCAAATTGATTTCAAAACCGTCCTTTTTCCCTCTGTGCACAGCTGAGGTCAGGTCTCTGTCAGCAATCTTATGATTCGTTATGGTCCGGAGTACGTTACCCGGGCTCATGCTACCTGGTAAATAATTCTCTGAGGAGTGATTTCAAGGAGGTGAGGGTAGGTTAAACCTGATTTCCATCTGCTTGTTCTCCTCTAAAGCCTGTGCAAAAGCTGGGCGGGATACCGCAATTACACCCTTTGCAAACATTAGATGAGGGTGTCAGGGAGCGATGTGCTCTCCTGCTCTTAGTGCACCAAAACTGCAGCCTGAAGACCCCCCCTCCATGAGCAACTGCCTCCGGGCATAAGGCTGCAAACCATAGCCCTCCTCTGGGCATGGCTGGGGAGAAATGGCAATGCCAGCCTGATCCCACAGAGGCAACCATCTAAATGAGCACATCCCTAAAGCTCTTCTAAATTGCAGGTGGCTAATCTCGTCCCTCCCAACCCTAGTGTGAGCCTTCAGGCTCCCCGCTCCTGCTTTTAGCACTGCAGGGCCTCATCAGAAAACACAGACTGCTGGTACGTCTTCTTATGTGCCATCTTCCACTTGTGTAAACAGTGGCTACACAAACAATTGATAGGATAATAACTGGCTTCATACAGACCAGTACAAATAAAACCTTCCGGTGTTTTGGGCTTTTGTCTTCTTAGAACTTTCTTCTTCTGGAAGAGCAGAATATGAAAAGTGTATTCCTTCATATTTGATTTGGTTTTATATTGAACCGAAGAGTTAAGACCTTCCCTGATTTAGCTCATGGTGGCTAAATTCTTACCGTCCTTTCGTGCAAGGGGAAAGCCTTGGGCGGGCTGTAATAAGAGTCTAGTAAAGAGCGATCATTTAGCTTGTTTTTATTAACTGCTATTTACAAAGGAGTATGTGATTTGCTGCATAAGAGGGAGAAAGGCTGGGACAGCTTTTGCTGTGCAGTGGAATGGCATGGCAAACACAGCGTGCTCTGAGCTGTTTACCTTCCCCGTCACTTCTGCAGGGAACCTGTGACCTGCCACTCATGGACATGGATATAAAAGCTCATACTGTTTTGGTTGGGTTTTTTTGTTTTTTTTTGTTTTGTTTTGTTAGTGTGAGACAGCTGACACAGACTGTTTGCTTTGGGAAAACAACCAAACCCTTTTGTTTTGCATGAAGGGGGTGAAAAAAACCTGTATATAAAGAATTGCACTGACTCTGCAAACAGCTACTGCGTAAGGAAGAGAGAGTGGTGGTCAGCTCTGGGGTCACGCTGACTATCATTTTAAACCCACAGTGCCACCATCATTTTAGAAATTCAGAAGCCTGGGGAAGCTGTGGAAGACACAAAATATTTCCCCATATGGTTAAAAATACATTATTAAGGAAAAACAGCCACGTGAGAGAACAGGCAAAGTCAGGATGGTTTACCTGAAATCATGAGAATTTGGAGTTCAGATAAAATGAGATATAGGTTGGTTTCTGATCCTTGAGCTTAGCTGATCTGCAGTTGCCATGAGACCAGGAAGTATACAGGGACCTTTTGTATCCCTTTTATACGCGCACCATGTCATGCTGGACCAGATGTCTGGCCATCTTAACACAAGAGAGCTAGTGGCAATGGCTTCAGGATTACTGCAGCTTGTACCACCCTCAGAACAGCTTCTAGGGCAGGAGTTACCACAATCTAAAACCAGCACTTAAATACAGGCCTGCCTCAGTGCTGCCTCGAGCATGATGCCGCCTACAAGAGGTGCTGACACACACCCGTCAATCGCAGGTATCCATTCATCCCATTCCCAGGTTTCCCCAAACCAGGAGACCACTCAGCTGCTGAGTGAAGGTGCCAGCCCATCTCCCACCCGTGCTGAGGGTACAGCCTGAGCTTTAATCTGGAATGAAAATGCTACTAATTTTACAAAGGATCTTTTGATTTCCCAACATCTCATTTTAAAGACAAATTTTATCAGTATTTGTTCAGCTGAATCACTTCACCAGTGGGTGGGCTTGAGGTATCTGAATATAGGCATCTAGAGGCATTTTAAAAGCTTGTGATCACCTAAGACACCTGCATGGGGCTGGCAGGTAAAACACAGGACCTACAGGAGACCCAGATCCTCTTTTAGGGAGAGATGGAGCTCCTGTGGGACACATAGAAGCACTGTAGTATATCACAGTATCTTATATAGTGCCAGACGCACATGGGTAGGCAACTCGACTGCCTCCTATGTAAATCAACCAGATGTTTGCAGAGAATCTGCTCCCAGCTTCTTTTGCTGCTGAGAACTGAGCCATGAATGCATTTTGTGCATTTCAGAAAACTGCCCAACAGAAGTGCTGGCACAGGTAACGCCTGCTTGCTTTACGTAGAAAATGGCAGACAGCCTACTTGTATCTCTGCACGTGGGCTTTATTCTAGTGGGAGGTCACTTAGAAAGGTCTCCATGACTCCAGCTACCATGGCCTTGAGCAGCTGAGCAACGTGAGCCGTGATCTGCTCAAGTGTCCATGCACCCAAACATCAATCCATTCAGCACATGCACGGGATGGTGATAACCATCTGATGGGCCACATGATAGACTGGAGAATCAGACAGCAAACCTCACTCCACTGTGTGTCCCATAGCCCACCAGCCCAAACACGTGCCATTTCAAGCCAAGTTCTTTACCAGATGAAAGGAAGGCTCCCTTGATCCCATAAACAGTGTAATAAGTGCTGTGGCCCTCAGCTGTGAACATTAATGCTCAATATGCCAGGTGGCTTAAGCTGCAAGCATGTAATCTCCTGTCGCTGTGTAGCTTTCAGGCATCCTTCCATGTTCTTAATTCTCCTGATGAATTTGGAGAGATTTGTTTCCAAAGAACACATTTGCCAGCAATTCATAACACAAAACATCACTCATTATGAACTCTATCTACCTGACAACAGCCAAGAGTGAAAGAACTCAGATATCCCTATAGAGCCGCTTTCGAATAGCTGGGGAAAAGCACATTAAAAAGCTGTGTTCTATATTCTCTATATACCACCACTGTGACCATAAGCATAAATGATTACTCAAACCTCAGGTTATTTGCAAACCTAGCTGAAGAGCGAGTAAAAAAATAAATAGATCACGAGCATTCATACAGAGCCTTTAATTAGAGAGAAGAACGTGGCTGTCTGCGTAGGAAGGCCATATCTTCACATGGTGCAAATCAATGCAGCTCCATTACAGAATTACATCAGTTTGTGCCAATGAGGATTCGGTCCAGGTATTCATCGAGGATGTCTGCCTTTACCATGGAAACACAACACCTGAGCGGGGGACCACACGAGCAGCTTAACAGCAACTGTATTAATACTTGACAGGGCAGGAAAGAAAAATGAAAACAATTGCTTTAATTGAAACTGCGGGGGGTGTATAAGTAGGGCAGAATGCACAGTAATTACCTGAGTTGGAGTTGAGCCAGAACACCAACACTAATGCTCCTGCTCTATGGGACTGCAAAGGAGCCTAAGTAAACAGGACTTTGGTTTTCCATCTTTGGCTAAAATGGCTTTTACTGTGTAAAAAGACATGGTGCATGCTCAAGTCTGAGGAATGAAGCAGGGCTGCAAGCTGAGGAGCTCAATTTCCACCCACACTTGCACCAAATGGCAAAGAGATGTGGTGTTCCCTAGGAGAAATGCTTCCTGCCTGGATGGCAGATCTGGGCACAGGCACAGCTTTGTCCAGCTATGGAAAGGAAATGCCAGGTTACTGCAAATGAAATCAAGGCTCTGTTTACCTGAGCGTTAACATGAACCTTCTGGATATCCTCAGGCTGGAGGTGCTACCAGCTCCCAGCTCCCTCTCCTGCAGCTCTGCAGAACTCCTGGCCCCAACCACATCTGCCTTGCTCACCTCCCTGCAGTCCACTTGCCACGTGCCCACCCCTACACCTTCCTCACAGCCATCACCAGCAGTCCCCAGGCCTGCTCCTCACTCCCCACCGCATCCTCTCCATATCGCCTGCAAAGAGAGGCAAACCTGCATGGAAACCTGTCCAGAGACCAGTTCCTAGCAAGGTCACTTCCCACACTGCGGTGGATTCCCAGCCATGGCGTGCATGAGATACACGAAGACAATGGCTAATAGCAAAATGAAGCTCCACTGGTAGCATGGGTGGGGGATAACCTGGCCTGGTGTGACCTAGGAGTCAGCTTGAAGTATCCATTGAGAAGCACCTATAGAGTCTACGGGAAAGAATAGATGAAGTCCTAGAAGAACGAAGCTCCTTTTCCAAGGAAAAGCCAGTGGGCAATGGCTTACCCAGCAATCCCCGTTTGTGGTCCAACAGGCATGTCTTAGTCATACAACGGAGGAACAACTTCAAGCATCTGCCCCATCATCAGTCATTGCTTCATGACTGTTCCAGCTCTGCCAGCGAGAGCAGCCACAGCCAGCTGCCAAGCCGGCATTACAGAGCTACAAGTCCCACACGCTACCAATGCACGCGTCTGAACCTGTGACCCATAGGTTCTGCAGACCATCACAAATCCCCTGAGACATACAGTTCCCCACGGCCTTACAGGTTGTTTTTAGTTAGACAAATTCAAATGGCTGCCACAAAAGCTTAATCTCATTCCAGCCACACTCACGCTGAGTGTCAATAGGAAAAAATCCCATGAATACGCTTGATAATTACAGAGCCGTGGCTGTAGCAAAGAACAAAGTATAATGCAGGCTTGAATACTCAGGAAATTGACTGCTGATATGTTTCCATTCATTGTTTTGTTCTCTGTTCTCAGTGTTATATTAAAATCTCCTACTAAGAATGAGCTTTCTTGTTTAATGGAACTTGTCAGTTAGAGGAAATCTGCTCGAGCTGTTTGATCTATTCTTTAAAATAATATTAATTGCAAATTTACCACACATCCCTATTTTAGTTAGCAAATCATTTAAAAACTAAAGCTGATATTTTTCAAACTTTATTTGTTACCCACAAAAAATCATGGCCCATCACTTTCTAACTCTAAGGCATTCACCATCCCTTTGCTCTGACTATTCAGTCCTGGCTATTCATTAGATATGTTGATCGATCGCACCAGTCACCTGATGTTGTTTTCCTGACTCTATTAGTGAAAAGTGATAGTACTGAGTAGCAAATAGTAAACAGGGTGTGAATCTCTGGTCATGAGAAAATTCATGAAACTTTGCAGTTTGTGAGCATTTTCATAAATTCCTGACAAGTGTATCGACTTATTCAAGTGTGACCTCACATCTATAGGAAATCACGCTCAGTGCTTCTGTCTGCCTCTCCATTAATGGAACTAGCTGTCTATTTTGATTCCATGTGACTCGTAATTAAATACTAAATTTGCATGTTTGCTATTCATCCTGATTCCCAGCATGTGCACTCCCAATAACAAATCTTAACTTCAGGCTCTGAAGCTGATATACAGCTGAATCTGGATTTCCAAAGTCCTACAGTTCAATGATATTTAAATCTGAAGGTTTTACTTGGTTCCTTGCAGACATAAAAGAACCATTTAGAAAAATCAGATGCAGTGGCCAGTTTAGACTCTATGTAAGTCTGTAGGATTATTTCCATTTGCTGGTTCTGAACCTTCAGCGAAAATCTGCAAAAATGGGTTGCATTGGGTGGCTCACAGAAACAATATTTCTTTTGTGAATGTCTTCTTGCTTCCAATTATATCAGAATGACGGAAGAAAGGGAAACAGCCGATTCGAGGGTTCATATAATTAGATATAATACACTCTATCATCATCAGTACTTGATGCTTTTCTTTAGGCAATCTCAAAGACTTTCGGAAATGCTCAGAAACCACTGTTCATGTCAGCATGATCACAATGCCGTCACTTTTAGGAATTTGACTTTACAGACAAGCGGTGGCGTGAGCCCCCTCCCCAAGAGGCAGCAGCACCAGCTCTGCACGCAGACCCTGAGCATCCTCCCTTCCCCTCCATCTTAACAACTCTGGCAGGCACTGGGAGATGCCTCCCTTCTCTGGTGACAGCAGGTTTGATTACACTTGTGCTCATTCATGTAATTTCCTTCACCTTGGCCTTGCTAAAAACACTGCCCTGGTGCTGTGCCCCTCCGTCAGTCCTGCAACACCATTTGCTGACACAGAACAGTCAACTGCGGATTAGGGGCAGCAAGACACCCCTACAAAGGTACCTTAATGACGGGACGTGCCTCAGCCACAACTGTTCATGCTGCCGGGGGAGCCTGAGCTCCCTGCCTACGTACCTTTTCTGGACATGTACCATCCTCCTCTGCTCCACCTCCCCTGCTCCTGACTAATTCAGGCAACTCAAGTCGCAGGGAATTCCTCTAAAATAAAACCATTCCTCCCCCGCCCTGATCCTTTCTTAAAACAAGGGCAGAATTGTTCAAAACAACCCAAGGGAAGAAATCCAAATAGGAGGTGACCTCTTTCCAACCCTCAGTGCTGGGGGCCGAGGTGTGGCCCCCCACAAGCTCCCAGGGTCATTCCAGCACCTTTGTCTCATTCCCTCCTGGAGCGACGCCCTCCCGCGCTGCCTCCCACGCAGCTCGTGTTTTCCTGCGGCCCATGAAGAGCCCTCTGTTCCCCCGCGTAAGCCCCCCTCGGCGGGGCCAAGCACGCCGGCTGCCCCTTGGCGTTTGTTTGGAGCTTTGTGCCGAGTATAACGGCTGGGACTGTTCGTCATAGAGAACGAGGAGCCGGCAGCGCGGCTCGGCACAGGCTGACAGCTACAGCAAGTGATCTGTTGGGGGGCATACCATCCGGCGAGCTGGAGGAGGAGCAGCCGCAGCAGCCCTGTTTTTCACGCCTGCTAGCAGGCAACCCCTCTCCCGGCATCCCCGGAGTGATGCTGCACGCTAAAGCCTCGCTGGCTGTTGCTACCTGCGCCAGCCGCCCTGGGACACCGGCACATGCTGCAAACACCTCTTTATTTGATGGTGTCGGCACTTCATCTGAGAGCAGGACAGAGAGGGTGCGGCTGGTTTTCAAGACTGCTTTACGACTACAATAAGAGCTCTCTATGGGCGTAAAATTACCTTTCTGCGATACTGGCAAACCATTTCCTTTTCCAGGAAAGCTGCTTTGTAGTACCGCAGGAAAGTTACTCCTCTGGTGTCGGCAAGCTACACCAGCAGCAGTGCAGTCCTGTAGCTCTGACCAGAGGCTACTACAGGTATTTCGGTCAAGGGATTGAATGACTTTATGACCTTGATGGATGCAGAGTCAGCTCAAGAGTGCGCAGCTGTGCAAACAAAATGTTGCCACCTCAGCGATAAGAGGGGAGGGTGCCCATGCCAGGGCAGAGGAGGGGAGACGGAAGGATGCAGCAGATAATGATGACTCGGGGAGACCGCTCCAGCTCTGGGCTTGCCGTTTTGAGGAGATAGGCACCGCACGTGCTTCAAGCCAGTCCTCTTCCCTCTGTGGCAGGAGCAGCCAGCCTGGTTTGCCAGGGCTTTGCTATAAGCAAAATGTGTAATGAAGCATTTTCTACCCGTTTGCTTCTGCTAGCATTGCTGGAGGTTAGAGCTGTCCCAGAGTGGTTTGCTCGCCTATGAACTTGGTTTAAGCTACACCAGCAAAGCCCTCTCCAAGTCTAGTGGGGAAGGGTGCTGGGTCAGCTCCCCCAGTCTAACATTGCTTTAAAACGTCAATAAGGCAATTACACACATAGAAAGGCACAAACCAAACTTCTCCGTTCTAGTGCGAGGAGACTTCTGCTTTTGCTCTGAATCCTTGATCTGAGCTATTTCAGTCCTGTTTGAGCGTTAGACTACAACTCTGACCTGCAGTTCTGCTTTAGATTTGACTGAACCTCCATGAAAGGTCAAATACGTTTATGAGTTTCCAGCACAAGAGATGGGAAACACCTGATGGCTGCTATTGCTTTCTGAGGCCTTTTTTGTCCATGAGACTTCAGTACCCTGCACCCAAATCCTTCCCCCAGTTTGTCCTCCAACCCTGGCGAAGACACACTCTGTAGCCAAACAACATCCCCTTTTTTTTCTCCTAGAGGCACAGCAGCTGTTGTGTTTTGCTACTGAATGAGGCAATGTTTTACCAGCTACGGTTTACTGATTTGCAGATTTTGATGGCAACGCTGTCACAGATTTCCCACCACCAGCCCCTGCCAGTGTTTCCCTCCTGCCACACAACACTTGGCCCTTTCAGCTGGGCCAGTGCAGTTGTTCCTGGGGGCCGTGCTGATCGGGGAACTGATGTAGTTGACATGAACTGCAAAACCAAAAAGCAAAACAAAACAAAAAAGGAAGACAACAAAATCCTTCCTATTTTACAGGGTATTTTGTTCACGGTTTTTAACCCCCATCAGTTCCCGATGCCGCCTGCTGCAGGGTCACACAAGGAGTTATTTGGGCACAACTGGGAGAGGGCTATGCTGGAGCAAAATGGTGGGAAAAAAGTCTGTGATGGGAATACCTCAAGGTAGTATTTCTACTAAAGTTTCCTTGTCCTCAAACCACGGCCAGGGTTTCTTATCTCGGACTGACATTATCCACGAGATCACCATGACTTTCCGGTAAACAGCCAATTCATTTCACAATTTATACATCGTTACACATCCCCCGCATACCAGAGAATTAGCTCTACAGACTCCTTTAGGGCCTTAGAAGGATCCTTAGGCATCAGTTTTCATTTTTAAATGAATACAAGTATTCAACCAAGCTGTAGACTATTAAAGCGAGACACCACTTCAGTGATAAACAAAATATTTTCCTAATAATTCACTTAATTGTCCCATTCATGGACCTGTGCCTTTGGAATGGGACATGCTTTGGGATTCCAAATAACACAAATAATAACAACAATAACAACAGTACATTCCATTTTACTGAACGAAACAGGGATATACCAAAAGGCTCGTGATACATTATCACTGTCTGTGCAGGAGTGTGGGTGGGAAGCAAGAGGCTGCAAGAAGAGACAGATAGAACAGCTCCTACATGTGACTTTTTCCTCTGTGCTGCTATTTGCCTTTTGCTCAAGAAGAGCAGCAAATATATTAACACACGCATGAAAAATGAGCTGAGGTAATTCCATCTATCAGCATGTGATTGGTTCTGCTGCCACAAATGTTTTCCCTCTAGGTCTGTATCTGAATCTCACATAGACTGACTCATGCTGCAGCCGCATACGTCACTACTACCCGGCAGCGTCAGACTGTCATTTGTTTCCTTTTGGAACGGGATGTTCTATAATAGCTCCAACTCCCACTCAACAGTTTCTGAAATTGCAGTTCTTTCACATACTTCCTTTGTTCCTGAGAAGCAAGGAGTTTTCAATTTGCTTCTAAGGTGATAACACAGGAGCAGAGAGTGGCCTGAGCTCAGGGATGCCTCACCCAAAACTCTAACGGGATGTTCCTTTTAATAGGATGGAGGTGCAACGTAGAGTTCGTTCCTCAGGGAGACAAATGAGGCACAGTGCAGAACTGTTGCTTCCAGGGTTGCTGCTTGAAGTACAGCCCCACGTCTCATTCACAAGGCTCCTTCTCCTGCAGCCAGGGAGAGACTGTCACATAAATGGAAGCTGAAGCTCTGGACATGCTGGTGGAGCCATCGAAGCAGAACCAGCTGTCCTTCAGAGTGCCTCGCCAGGATGGTCAAATATGCAACACTCGCTTTTCAGCTCTGGCTAGTTTGATTCTCTGCTCCTAAACTGCTAATCTACACCTGTGTCTTAATCTGGATCAGGAGCATGCTTCAGAAGTGAATCCCTGATTTACTGCGTTTCGGTTCATACTGCGGCACAGTTTCAGAGCTCAGTTTATAGGACTAAGCTAGTGCTAGCCTCAGGTTAAAAACCCAAGTGTCAATAGTATAGACATGGAGTCAGCACCAACTGGTTTGTTCTGCTGGTTTGGTGCTCCTGTTACACCAAACTACCAGCTACTACTGCTTCCTACTTGCCTTTTGGAGCCAAAAGTCCTGGAGTTGTTGGATCCCAGCACACAATCGCAAAAGGAGGAACGTGATGTGGTTCCAGGGGTGGAGCAGAAGGGAGGAGGCTACAGTCCTCCAGGGATCCCTGCCCATGTAAAGACCAAGTTCATCAGGATACACTCGTAATGCTGCCAAGTTTCCTGCTGGGAACATCCTGACAGGCAGCTGATACAAAAAGGACAGAACCAAGGGAGCAGAGAGCCAAAGAATGAAAGGTTACAAAAGATGATGGCATTTCTCCTGCTTTCTTTTGGGATGCTGCTATGATTCAAGGCAGGCTAAAATGGATTTGTCTTCATACTGGGTGCACAGTAAAATGGATGCATCGCTATGCAGAATCCAGTGTCCCCTGCTCCAACTGCTGCTCCCCTATTTATTGAAGAGCTTTAACCAAGTGGAGATCTTAAATTACTTCCTACAGGTGCAGCCATTCCTAACGAGAAGGTCAATGCTAGCTTCAAGTGTGGTAAAACCAGTATTCCTAGCATTCTTCAGAGAAAAATTATCACTTATTATCTGCCACTTGGAATAAAATGGGAAGCTTAAAGATGATCTGGAGAGAATTTGGAAAAGCGAGGCTTATGTTTGCAAACTGCGCATAGCCTTTCTCTGAGCAACAGAAAAGTTCCTGATGCTAGTCTCTGCAAGAGGATGCCCTAAGAGTCTCTGAAGATGTTTATTCTGATCTCCTGGACCTTTGTCCAATGTACGTTCATTGGGGTTAAATAAATAAGCATTAGCAAACCCAAAGCTCCAGACCTTCCACTGTCCTGCGTTGAGCCAAGACCTTAAGTAAAGAGGCTTAAGTCACATTTATATTTCCTTTGACCTGAAGACCAAGCACAGCTCAGTCCATCCCAATTATTGCGTGAAAAGACCTTTATGGCTGCACTACCTTGCATTCAGCTACCCGAGAAATCTTTAGAAACCACTGCAAAGGCAGATCATCACAGCCTGGCATTCCCTGCTCGCTGCAGACACCTTCACATGCAGCACAGGCTGGGGAGAGCAGTCAGCGCCCCAGCCCTGACTTATTTTCATGACAGACCTCAGGAATCCTCCTGGTACTGTCTGGCCAGCTATAGGTAATGCTGCACTGCAGGAATAACATTGCTCAGGCTCTCAGTGCTGGCCCTCAAGCTTTGGCAGCCGTCAGGACAAAAGACAATCTATAAATGCAAGTCATTATAATCTTACAGACATCACCTATACCTTTACCTGGACTTACCTGGATTGATGTGGAGGGCAGTGTTTCTCTTGACATTCAAAACGAACGCATGCACTAAAGAATACGAGGTTTCTTGTACACAGGGTATTGTTCTGGATTTCGTATTTCTTCAGGGTTGTCTTGGCAACAAAGAGGGTTTGCCGCTAGAGGTGTGTGAAACACTGGGCAACAAAAAGCAAAACGACTCCCACTTGTTTCATACTATCACCCAGTTAAACCAGACTCTTTATCAATCTGCTAGGATTGGGTTATTAGTGTGCTGTGTGTCGGGAGGGGCAGCACTAATCAGCACTGACTCCTCCACCCCCCCGAACCACTGTGATTTCGCAAAAAATGTTATCTTTCATTGGGAAATAATGTCTATCCAGACATGCTGACCTGCGCTGTTCACTTTCTCCCTTCAGCTACCTCTTTAAGGAGTAGTTCCCTGGAAGGCAATGGAACTGATTATGGATGGTTTTAAGCAAAACTAGTTTTGGGGTTGGTTTTTTTTTTTGGTTTCAATTATGGAAATTTTAAGTGACTTCAGTGAAGTCAATGGGGTTACTGTGGACTGCTTCCAGTATAACCGAGTTTGCCAATTTGCCCTGATGTAAGTGAGTCTTTCCTACATGAAGAGAAGAGATGGAGATGCTGGACAGCTAAGGCTACACCTGGTCAGCAAGTGAGTGGAAATGCCCCACTTGCCCTTCTGGCTCAGCTGCTTCCACGGACAACAGACCTTTATTTGCTGTGGATGGGGTCCAGGAATTATTCTGGAAAGTTTTTAAAGCATCTTTGGAGGCAGTTTCACATTGCTTATTCATGTCATTTGCCTTTATTTTTACTTACTGAAGGCATTAAAAAAATTAACCCAAACAGCTGTTCAGATTCCTCTATTTTTTATGTAGCAAAGGGAAAAGAAGTCTGAACAGCTGTGTCAGTAAAACACAAGCCAGGTGGCCTCCCCAAGGCAAAGTTTGTATGAAATCTATAAGATAATGTTTTTATTATCCCAGTTATTGTATTTCTTTTTTATTACTTTGCTCTTGTGGATTCTTAAAGAGGTATTGGCCACTTATTTCTTATCTTCATCCTCTTCCCTCAGTGTCTGAGCTGTACCATAACTCAACACAGATGTTACAGCGATTCAGCCATCAAGGTTGAAAATCACCCTTTCAGCACAATCCTCCTGAATCTTGAATGGGGTTTAAGGCTGGGTAATGAGAAATTTTACAGATCTGGCCTTTCTATGGGGAGAAACTCAGGCTGTGGCACGAAACATCTCCCTAGGGATGTGCAAGGGATGGCCCACAAAATGCTGGCAGAGGGAATTTGTTTTCCATGTTGTATAACTAAGTCACCTGAGATGCACAGTTTTGTTCCAGTTCCTTGACAAGGTAGCTGGATTGTCCTGAAGCAGAGGCTAAGGACTCACGATAGTCTGAAAGAACAGTTATTTTGTACTCCAATGTGTGAAACATTGGGGATTTGTAAGCTGCTAGCCAAATTCTCAGCTGGGTGGCGCTGAAATCTATATAGGCAGATGGATTTTACACCACAGTTGCCCCACTGTTGCCATCTCAGAGCATATCCCTACTGACAAAGGCTCATGAAGATCTTCCCCTACCGAGGTTTTAAATTCCTCAACCAGCCTCCCATCCTGCATGGAGCAAATTTTAGCCTTCAAAGCTGTGGTGCTCCTTCCGTGCACTTGCTATCACAGTCCTTCCTTGAGAGGCTTCCAGCCGCCTGCTCCGAGCCCCACGTTTCATGGCACCACACTCCATCTGTGCTCCAGGCCATCACACCACGGTCCAAACCCTAAGACCTGTCTGGCCACCCAGGGCTCATCTGCTAAGTCCCTTCCATATAAACCCTCCTGAGAGCGTGCTTCTATTGCTATAAGGGAGCTTGCCGATTTATGGATATGTTTTCCCTAAATTGCGTATTGAGATTTTCTTCCCCAACTTCTGTCCTTGGATTATGAACTCTGTAGAACAAAGTGAAAGCACTGAAGTGTCTGAAAATTGCCAGCCACATCGCACGTGTTACAGCAAATGATATTCATAACAAGAACAGCAATGATAATTGTAGTAATAATTAAATCATTTATTGCTGCTATTATTCCTTCTCCTATTCCTACAATGTTTGACAGATATGGGCTCCAAACAGTTCCTGAACTTGAAGAAACATTTTCAGGTGACACAGAGTCCAAAGAAAAGAGATAACAGTTTTATATTGTTACAAACACATATATAGCTAATATTGTTACATATTATTATAAAGTGATTTTGTATTAAATTATTTTGCTGAGCTTTCTGATTTTTAAAGTTGCTTTTCAGCTTATAGCATAATGATAGTATATAGCTAAATACCTGAAATTTGTTTATGTACCAGTAGGATTTTTTTCTTCTTTTTTTTTTTCCCCCCTCAAGAAAGAAAATATGTAAAAATGTCTGTACATGAGAAGGACCATCTTCCAGGGAAAACACAGCAGAATCATCACTGAGTCTAAAGGAGAATTTAATTCTCCTCTAAATCATTCCCTTTTGGTACGTTTCCTTCATATTTAGTAGCTGGATGCAATTCCCTCTATATGCACTAAGCCTGTGTTATTACAATTCCAGCGTGATATATGTTTATTTGGAGTCTAACAAGATCATGAATCAGGAAATAGCATTGCACTTCATATTATGTATTTATTTATTGTGTTAGGATGAAATTTACCTGGGTCCAGAGAACAAAATTAGGCTGTTACAGCCCTTGGTTTCATATAAGTTATTTTCCTCTCAATGCCTATGCCCTGTGGACAGAAATTTATTTCACTGGTACTGAATGAGAATTCTCCCATCCTCTCACTGCCTCCAGGTATCATTTCTATACCTTTTTCTCCTGCTTCCAATTTTATATCCATTACTGGAATACTTGAAAACATGAAATATAATACCAACAATCACAGAGCGAGAAAGTCTGCAGTGTGTAGCAAATATTTTTTGTTCCTATTCAATCCTTTTGTAATTAAACAAATCCCACTCAGTAATTTGATGTCTTCAGTGACATTATCATACTTCTGATCTTAACGTTTCAGCTGAATTTTAGGGGCTGGTTGGCCATTAGAAAGAAGGACTATTTTGCAGACAGTTTATGGGATGCAGATTTGGAAGATCTCAGTTCTCTGAAGTATGTCACACACTGAGCAGTGAAATACAACTTTAAACAGAATGTGTACTAATAAATGTAAATACGAAAGTGGAAAATTACATCACAGAACATAAGAAAGCTCAATGTATTTAATAATACAACAGTAATTATCTTTAATAATACTAAAAATATCAGTGAAAAACATTATGAGAACTTATGTTAAGTGTCCAAACGTGTTCTGATTGCTGTATTTGATAACTTTGCAAGAACTTAAGTCTCAAAGACTTGGAGTCTCTGTGAGATTAGATAGTATTCGTACATAAAATGCAGGAGAGACGTTAAATGAACAAATGGCAAGTTTATCTCACATAGAAGAGTTATAAAATCATTAATCAAGTAAAAGTTTATTCAGTTAATTGGCTAAGGCCCAGCAAGGATTTCACAACACTATCAGCAGGGTGTTGAAATATTAAAAAAAAAATACAAACAACCCAGTAACCAAATGCTCAGTTTCAGAGAAGTACTCTCATTTAAGAAACACTCTCTCAAGTGTTTCTCAGATAAGGAGCTGTTTATCAGCACGTGTGTATGTTCTTTCTGGAATCAAGGTCCATGCAAGTTTTTTCACATACACCAGCATTCTCTAGGTGTTTTGTGATTTCTCCTCACTCAAGCACCAGGAACACAGGAAAAGTGGAAGTAACAAGCATATACAGTTACAAAGAGGTATGACATATAAATATTATTTATATTTACTTAGTGATTTGCTCTAAGATAGAGAGCATCAGAGTGTAATGAGTTAACCAACTTCTGTCACTTTTCCTTGTGCACAGAGAAAAAAAATCTCTTAAGAACATGGAAGGATAGGAATATGTCAAAGCAGGAGCTCAAGAAAAGGTAGCTCATGCAACTGCTTATAAAATAGAAAATTGGAAACCTCTGAAATAAAACATAAACAAAATTGAGGTGTAACCTACGTAAAGACATGAAAGATGTGCTCTGGACATCCAGTAAAACCCCGGCGTAATTGTATTGTAGCATCGTCTGAAACGGAATGTTTCTGAATTTTTACCCTGTGATATATCTTTTCTTAGGAATAGTCTGGCCATCTAGTAAATATTTCACCCTACCTTCTAGCACACACAGAATTTTAAAAACAACGTGAATGTGGATACTTGCTGATGCCAAACACTTCATTTGCCAAGAAGAAATGATGCATTTTGTATCAGGATTACACTATAACCAAGATGAATTTTTGTATTGTCTCTGGCAATTCTTTATGAAAACACCTCCCGATGAAACACAATGCGTAACTCACAGGTTTTGTATGTTCAGGGAAACTTCTCTCAACAGCTGGCTTACAAATTTTCATATAAAACAAGCTGCACTGTAACTAACTGCTTTTAATCTAACTGCCAGATAATACAGAGGTAATGTCTTGGGAAATGGCACCAGGTTTTTGACAAAGGAGCTACCCAGTGATAAAGAACTTATGGAAAACCAGAACTATTTAACAAAACCAATCAATGAATATACCCCAAATTCTCTTAGGAGAAGGGAAACATCTCACCATTGTAAAGTGAGGCAACCATCACCCATTAAGAAATCAGGCCAAGCCTCAAGTGGTGTACCACAGCATAAATTATAAGGTCGCTTGGTGCAACTGCACAGATTGACTGATCACAAACATGCCTGCAACTTCTGTATCTAGGTCTGCTCTCTTGTTTAGTAAAATAAATCAAGCCCCATAAAAAAGCAACCATTTATATATCTACATTTGTATATGTAGATGCATCAATATTCAAAACCATCTACTATAAATTCAAAGATTAGTTCTGGGAACAAAACAGGCATCATCAAAACACAAAATCAAGAAGAAATAAAAGGGAATAGACAAAAAGAAGGGATAGCTGGCAAGTGGTAAAGAAATAATGAGAAAATATTTGTGAATATATTGGATCATTATCAGATAGATCTTCCTCGCATTCAATTTCAGTTACTTTTGAGAACAGCCATGTGACTAAAACTTTGCTCATGGCTGTCATTCTCAAAAAAACACCTCTATGTGCAAGATTCAGCCCTGGAAAGCAAACAAGCAGAATTATCACGCACTGTTTGAGTCTCGTTGAATCCTACCATGACAAAACTTTTTGATTAGAAGTAACTTTCACTGACTTTGAATAATGTGGCAGACTCTCCTTCCAAAAACCAAATTATACCTTTCTGAGTCAAATGTAGTTTATAAGGCTTAAGTCATTAAGCACGACTGAGCTGACCAATCACGCCACATGAACATGGACTCATCAGCACTATGTGATGTCAAAAAAATAACCACATCAAGAAAACCAAAAGCTTAACATTTGGAACAGCACAGAGACTGAAAACTTTCAGTTTCTACACAAGCGATCTGTTAAAAGAAAAAAATACTAAACTTGACAAGGAAATTATTTTGCTGAAAATGACATGCTCGGTTATACGATTACATTGCTGGTGTTCCCCTGCTGCTCTTCTTCCTCCTGAGTTTCTATCTAGGAAATATTTCCAGAACTTGCTGGTTCAGTTACCTCTTTCAGAGTCTTGGCATTCAGAGGCTCCAGCAACAAAGTCTTATTATTATAAATACTTCAGCTATAACATTTCTAAGGAAATTAGACCAAATATCATCTTCTCCTGCTGACTCTCACCTAGCAATTTTAAATCCGCTACTGTGGGAGAAGGCTCTGAGGTCAAAAAGCTAATTTTGTTATTTCATTAAAAGCAAAAGAGGAAAATTAGGATAAAAATTCCAAAGCCTGGGAAGGGAAGTCAGGAAACAGCAAGACAAGAAATGATGAAAACCAGCACTACATCGATGACTCTGGAAAATCCCAAGTTGAAGTACATCACAAATTTTGTTTTCGTACAACAAGATGATAAACAGTACACTTGGGTTGCACAGACTTTTAAAGTTTTTTTTAATCTTTCTCATTCATCCTTGCACTTGAATAATGGCCCACTCCTGAGCTTACAGTCATGCAAATTCTCCTCACTCACACATAAAGTTACATTGGCTTCCAGAAGATTACTTTTTGAGTACAGACATCACCCCTGAACATTACCTTCTGGCCTTCAAACTTGTCACGTAATATCTACTATTTAGATATTAGCTACTATCTAGAAATGAGCACAGTTTTGACGTGACCGAGGTATTTCATCACCTTGCAGAACTACGTGCAGTGAATCAGAGGCAGCACATGTGAGAGATGCTCTGTCACTCTCTCTTGCACTCAGCATTGCCTTACAGAATGACATAGTATCAAAGACAATATCCAGCCTCTGGAACAAGCAAATCACAGGCTAATACAGAACACTAAAGCCAAAAGTAGTTTTCCCTGCACCCCCAGAGAATTGTAACCAACACTATAGAAAATGCTGAATGAAATCTTGCTGAGTCCTGTGTGGAGCCCAGTTGCAAACCAGCAGTGATGTAAGATTTGCCTGGAGTTTGAACTCAGCCCTCTACACTGTTCTGAAAGCTCACCATTAAAAGCAGAATAAATGTTAGCAATGAAAAGTCCAAGAGGATGAACATCTGAAAGCCTAGTCTAAAGATCTGCAAGGGGTCTCATAAATATAGAGTAACCATCCTCACTGATGGATTCCCCAGAGGAGGAAAATTCTACATTGCCCACAAAGCACATTTTTTACAAACCGCTTCTTTCTGTCTGGATACAAAGAAGTGAAACAGAGCATTTAACATATAACTTGTAAAATTCAATGTTTAAAACCAAGGAAAACAACCAAGATTAGAGCTGATCAGCAAAATCATATCTCCCTTCACATAGTTTCTTTTTATTCTTATAATTTGTTGATGAACCAGCAAATAAGACTCTAACTATCAGTACTGTTAGATACCGTGGGTTTGGGTGCACAAAGATAAATTAAACAGTATGGGCTCAAAGCATGTCACCACTACAGGCAACTGCTCTGGGTTTTACCACCCCATATGTTGGCAAGGGATTAGGGTGTTTGCTGTTGACGCATACCCTCGTGCCCTAAGCTTTGAAGAATGGAGTAGGTCCTGGCAATTTTTTTGGCTCAGGTCCCTCATACATGGGCTGTGTGTGACCAAGAGCAGCTTCTCATGAAGAACACAGCAGAAAGTCGAGTGCACTCTGCCAAAAAGCTCCTGGGAAGCAGGGTTTGTTGGCACATCCCTACTTTCAAGCAAGCAGCCAGCGGGGGTGCATCTTAGAGTTATTCAGCTCCAGGCAAAAATGGCATAGGTCTCTTCTAAGGCAGACTCTGAAAGCAAAATTACAGAGGATATGACCGGTAAATACAAAAAAGGAAGACAGGAGAAACACGTACCAAAGAATACGCATAGACAGGATGGGAATTTCGCTCTGTTACCAACAGCATTCACACGTACAGGATACACACGTATAGGATTCTGTTTCTCCTCCTGGCATTCAGCCCTGGGTGGTGAAACAGCTGATGCTCTAGGCTACAGTGGTTCATCCTTTTTCCAGCTGGTCAGATACCAGCTGAGGGACCCCGTAAGCATCACATAGCTCTGGCAACAGGGACTTGCAAGTCAAGATGCCTGCCTGCACGGAGGTGCTCAAGGAGGCCTATAGCTGCTGAAATTCCTACTGCCCTCACACCTACTCCTTGTCCTCTCCTAGGCCACAGCAGAAAAGGACATAGATGAAACACAGCTAGCCTGGTCATGGGCTACCTCTTGGGGTCTATCATCTTAAGAGCCTATATTCTGGACCTGAAGTGAGATAATATTTCAGAAAAGGAAAAGAAAACATGCAGTTAAGAGAAAAAATCTGGCATAAAACACGTAGAACAGCTAAACAGAAAAGTGACAACAAACAAGCTCTGCAGTCAAGGAAAGGGTAAAATCTTGGCCCTACTGAAGTCAGTGGGATGTTTGCCAGAAAGCTGTAGGCAGCTTGTTTTATCCAGGATTTTTAATTAGTGATTAAATGATTCAATGGCAAGTTGGCTGTTTTAAGAAGGAAAAAATCATAGAATAGCTCCAGCATGCCTCTCCCTGCCCTGCCTACCCCTTGGGAGGTACAGATCATACACAGCTTTTTATGGGAGACTTGACAGGTATTTTGTTGAACCTTAGTTGAAATCTGTAGTTTCCCAGGCCCTGCCTCCTTCCCCAGTTTGGGGATGAAGATAGGAAACACCTGCTAATGACACCAGAGACACAGCAAACAGCAAAAGTCATGTGTCAGCAGAAAGCACACTGGAAGCCTGGCCTCTCTAGTGCAGACACAGTCTATCTGATGGTGGATAGTATACATGAAGAAATAGGATGCTACATTCATTTAATTGACATACATTTGAATAGATTTGAATTATTCTGGAGTGACCAATAAATAAGGCATCTTTCCACCTTAAGGCTTAAGTCACTTTTTTTAAAAGCCCCGTGACCCAAATGATCTATTCACACCGCACACTTCTCTTATTCTGCTTGATTTTTCTGCTTTTCTCTGTCTCCTTCTGCTTTTCCCTCTCCAAAGTACATTGGTTTCTAAGGAAACAAAACACATCATCGGAATGGACAGAACTTGGTGACATCCCCAAGTGCAGACAGAAAATGCAATTTAAACGTGTATTTTGCAATTTCTAACGAGCTGAGGAAGGCGACGGGCGATTATGCTGCGCACATGTGTGTACACGTGTTTGCGTGGGCAGCCTCCCGTGCGTGCATGCACTCCCTCTCGCCATGCGATCTACACACATGTAACACCACCGGCTTCCCGGGACAGCACTCGGCAGAATCCGTCCCATCCTATTCTGTTTCAATATAGCTGAAAATTGCTTTGACAGCTGAATAGCTTCTTTGTTTATAATTCATTCTTAGCTGACTCTGCTGCATTATGTAGCTTTGTAAAGAGATTACTTTGTCAAGAACTGAACATATATGGTCTGAGCATGAACAATTCAGCAAGATGATCTGCATTCATTTTATATGACGTACGGGGCTGCAATATTGCTGCCTTTAGTGTGTCTGCTTTTTTCTGTAGGTTTTGTTTTCTGACCTTAAGTGTTTTTTAAATTTTCTTGGGGTCTTTGAGATTATCTTCTTCACCCTTTCCTGGACAGATCTACAGAATTTTCAGTATGTCAAATCTCAATACGTTGTATCTTCCCCTAAATGCTGTACCAAACCAAGTTTTTGGCTGCGTATAACAGGAGATCATCATTATCCGGTTAGTTAATTATCCACCTGCAAATATCCTATTCCTGCCCTAAACTGCTACAGTTTTGTTAGTATTTGAATTAGTATTTCAACACAGTGGTGCCCCAGCAAAGGCTTAGAAAATGGACCCCACTATGGGAAACACCATATGGAACATATACGGCTTCTTACCTAGTCCCTTCATCCCCAGCCCTAAAAGCAGTCCTAAGTAGGTAGATCTCCATGTGCATGACTTCAGTACAGCTGCACGTGAGCCAGTCCCTTGTCTTTACACAGCCTTATCAAAAATATTAAAGCAAAACCAGCCTGCACAGCATTATTGGCACTATCAGGGCCTTGCACCATGCACTGAATGAGCTTTGCAGGCTCTGCTGGCTATCGCCTTTAATGGTGCACTGGTGGGCTCTTATCACTGTCGCAGTTTCTACTTCTAGCTATGGCTTATTTAGAAATTACATTATTTCAGATTCACTTTGTGCCCTGCTTGGAGGCACAACACAGACTCAGGGCATTTTTCTCTGGTTTCTCCTGGCTTCTTCCTCTCTCCCTCCCTCAATTTTTTAAACAAACACCATTAATCCTGATGGGTAGATAATAAGGACCAGTATAAAGATGACTAAGAACATTAATTGTCCTAACGGCAAAATTCCTATTGACTTTGTAGTAGGCATTACACTGATCTTTTGTGGGCTGGAGACTGAGACCTTTCCTCAGAGACGTCACTGGAGGCTTTTCTTGTGTGGGACACAGAGCTGGGCCTTGAAGCATCGTGCATTTCAACAGTTTTTGCTCAGCTCATGAACTGGCAGAACTCCAATTTACACTACGCCCTGCATTTTGCACTCAGTGGTATTTTACCACTTCTGAAAATACCAACCTTCTCTAAAAACAAAGGGGAAGTTTGTCAGACAGACAAATCCCTCCTTATCTCTTAGTCATAACCATGACCCACTTCAGATGATTTAAAGAGCTTCACACATATTTACCTTCTTAAAAAAAAAAAGACAAGAAAAAGACTTCTTTGCAAATCACTGTTTGAAAACAGAAGGTACAGAAAGATTCCTCACAACCTTATTTGCTCCCACTCATACTCCTAACGTGCACATATTTCACAAGAGTTGGCACACTATGTGCTAATTTGTTGAATATATATATTTTTTAAATTCACCATCTGTGTGGAAGTTCTTTGTGCTAGAAACTAGTGTCTTGACTAATGAATACCTTATCTTCCATCCTTTTGGCAAACGATGGACTGTTGTCTATCACTGACAAAAAAATGCCACTGACCGTGCAATATTCAGGTAAATGATGAAAGGCCGCACAGGGGGTTTAGAAACAATTATTCTTGTTGTACTGGGAATTTTCAGATTTAGCAAGAAGTCATGAGATCTTCAGAGAGTCAGTAAATTTCCACAGACGGTTTCTGTTCTTCACCCCCCCTTGTGGCAACCCTGGCTGAACCACCAAACATGTCTCAATCAGTCTGCAACCTGCTCTGCTGCAGGAGCCCTCGGAAAATCCCAGGCCAGCAGACAACAGCTGTATTGGGTTACGGTTAGTGGCAATAAAGGCA
This sequence comes from Balaeniceps rex, assembly GCA_013401315.1. Lineage (NCBI taxonomy): Eukaryota > Metazoa > Chordata > Aves > Pelecaniformes > Balaenicipitidae > Balaeniceps > Balaeniceps rex. The sequence goes on along the minus strand of VYZW01006384.1, from coordinate 35,488 downwards.
GCAGTGATTTGCACCATCACTGATTGTATGTATTGGTGGGAGAGGGTTGAAGTCTACAGGACGAAAGGCACCAAAATCGTTGTGCGAAAAAAGAGCATGAGAGAGAGAAAAGGATAGTCATGGTTTGCAGAGGAGGTGTAAATAATTTCCGAGATCAGAGGGCCTTGATACAGAGAGAAAATGAGAAGTAGAGAGGGGAAGGAAGATGCGTCATCAACTCGCAGCATGATCTTTCTGGAGTAAATAATACAGCTTTGCATATGCTAAGTGCGCTTCACACTTTTCTTCAGGGAGAGCTCCATATTGTTAATATCCTAGAATATCTGAATATTTCCATGTTCATATATCTTCTCATTTCAGTGCTGCTGGCACTTAGAAATCTGAATTTAAATCTCCAAAACCATCTAAAATCCCTGCCTCTGACTCCAGTCTTAGTTGTTCCCTGCCAGTGTATGAACCTGATTATCCTTCTATAAGGTAATAGTTGATAATGAGCTAAATACATTCCACCTAGAGGGGCATCCATGGGTCATTGAGTCTCAGACTACAATCATATAAGAAAATATGAGAGCTTATTAAAGGCCACTTTTCCAAAAAGCATCTTAAATTTTGGGCCCTAACAATGGGTCAGTGCATAACTCCTTTTTGACTAAAGGCATGTAACTCAGATTAGGTGCCTCGATTTGGAGAAACACAAACGCTTTGAAATGATGAATAAAATTCAGAGGAATCTTTGACAATTTAAGGAGGCAAGTAAAAATACAGCAGAGCCAGGCAAATCCAACCATCAGTGAAATGATGAACTGACTCCCTTGAGTATATGGCCTTTTCATGTTTTCTCTCCGGGACTGTGCCAGGGAATACATTACACAGTGGACTCAAGGGTCACACCACTTCTAACTCCCCACTGGCTCACCAAGGCTCAGATGGTTGACTTGCATCAAGCTCCTCACATGAGAATACATTTACTCAGAAAGGAGATCTTGTATGTTCTGGTTTCCGGAAAGATGACTAAAAATACAAGGGCTGATGCTATCAGCAGATGGATACGTTGCTTGTTCAGAGTGCTTTCAGCCTTTCATACTTCTTGGAAAGTGGGCATGGTGGGAGCAGAACCACAGGCCCAGCTCTCAGTGCCTGTACACTGATGAAGGCAACAGTGCTGGACATGAGCATATAATTGGGATTAGCAGGTTGGGCCACTATAGATCAAAACATTTAAGACTGCATCTGCAGAGCTGAATAACTCAAGGAAGTCTGGGGCTATTTCAAATGGATCTTTACTGTCAACGACAAATTTTTTATAAGGATTAGCAAGCTTCCTGTGGATCTCAGCCAAATGATTTCAAAAGAAACTTTGGAAATCCCAAACCAGAAAGAATCACCCCAAAGGAGCTCTGATGTGGTTTCCTTTAATGAGAAGGGATAGGGGTAGGTGCAAGAATTTCCTCATTCTCTCATCTCAGAGACATGCTGTGTGACTTTGCACAAGTGCAACAGCCCGGCTCAGCCATCCACAGGGCATTTCAACTTCTCCCTCAGCAGGGCAAAAGTCCACCTGAAAAAGAAGCGATACAGAAGGAATCCCCAGCAGCCGCTGCCCTAGCCTGGATGCTACGAGGCTCTTCCAGTCCTGCTCTGTAAACAGGAATTGCCTTTGGACCCTTAAAAAACACGCACTATATCATTCTGGAATGGCGTTAATCTCTCTGTCGTGGAGGTCAAAGCAAGCTTTCTATTATAAGCTCTGTGAAACACACCTCCTTCCCAGCCACTCACTTGCAGGGAACAAAATCCAGTCGGCTGAGATGGTCCATGTGTAACAGGATGCCAGAGCAGGCACTTGAGGCAACACGGGCAAGGCATTTTGGAGCTGTGAGACCTCCAAGCTGGAGGCCGAGCCCCTGGTGAGGCAATACTGGCTCAGTGCCACAGTCAAGGAAGCAGAAGAGACAGTTTTCTCTTTGCTTCCTTACAAAGGACAATTCATGGACAATACCAGCTGGAGAGGCCACTGCCTCACCTGCCACCCAAGGTCCAGCAGGGCCTTGCCTCAGTACTCCCCAGCAGCAACCACACTCTGTGCCTGCCCCTGCCATGCTTTCATGTTCCCTAGCACCTTTGCAACAGTCCTTTTTCATCCATCTTGATAGCACTTATGACAGCTAGAGCCCGGGTAAGATTGGGCCTTGTGGTTACAGATGACAACGTCCCAACCTTGGGGTCACATTGGCTGGAGCAATGATTGACATGGCCCAAAGCACAAACACTGACACCCAGGGCGTGGTAAGCTGGGGGTTAGCTGAGGACCCTCAGCTTCTTTCTTTAACACATTTTCTGTGTATTGTTCTAGGGGTCCAGAGTGCACATTGGCTTTGCTGATAAACTTATCAGTAGCAGAGTGAAACGTCCATTTCATTTGTACTGTTTACACGGAGCCTGTTTCTCCACTTGGTAAGTTGGGATTGAGCAAACAGGGTGACCCCGTGTTTTCTTCCTTCCCCCATGAACATTGCCCCTAGCGGTGTGTGTTACGCACCGGAAGATGGGGGAGATGTGCTGTGTCAGGAGCCAGCCCTTCCCCACCCCTACCCTGGAGGTGTTCTACACCTATGCATCATTCCCAGCCCCAAACCAACCCCTAGAAATGAGGAAAGGCTGTGGCACAGTATGTGGACTCCGATTACATCTCCAAACAGGAGGAACACACAATCAGTGGGATCCGCCTGCTTTCTAGCCCCTTTGTGCTCAGGGGCAGAAATACAAATAAGCCTCAATGCCTTTTTCCTGCTTATGTGAACTGAGATCCGTTTTTCAATAGCAGGCCCTGGCAGATAAGTATTCCCTTTGCTTAGTATTTATTTTTTGGGAGAGAAGGCCTTTCACTGGCTCCTCCCATGACACTCCCCTCCAGCACTCTGGAGGTGCAATGGGGCAGCAGGTAGAGCTGTGACTCAGGGATGCTCCTACAGCCGCTGGAAGCTGGTGTTACCATGCCAACCCTGCGTAGCCTGTGCACAGGCAGCCCAGGGCACAGCAGGCTGCTACAGGGTCTGTGCTTTTGCAGATAGATTAGTCCCAGGACCCTCTAGAGGAGGATTTAGTTGAAGCTTTGTGCCAGGACCGTAGGACGGGTGATGGTGTCCCTGTGCATTCTCAGCTCAGCTGCTCCTCTCCCCCCATCCAGCCCATTTGTTTGGATTGCCTCAGAGAGAATAGGACCATAAACTATAGGAGTAAGTTTTCCTCCTAAATGAATGACATAACACAACCATTGCTAATAGCTTGTGTTGTTTCAGAAGGACCACAGAGATAGAAGCCGGTAGGAATGGCAACAATGCTCTCAACAAGCCCAGGCACCCCCTGGCAGCAGCCGCACCCACCCTTCACCCGCTCAGCATGTAACGTCATGCGCCGCGTGAGACAGCAACCCAGCGCCCAATCTAAAGCAGAACACACAAGACACAAACAATTACCTTTCCTCTGCTTAAGCTCACCAAAAGGAATATTTTTAAAGCTCTTCTTTCTGAAAAGCATGAAGTGACAAATCCAGCTCTGTGCAAAGCCAACAGAGGTGGAGGGCCCTGCAGACAGCTCATAGGATGAAGGCTCAGGTTTGAACTTTATTGTCTGATTGCACTTGGAGAATTCCCTGGGTAATTTCCTGGATATTTTCTAGGTTACTTCCTTATTGCTCTCTGGCTAAACTGGGTCAAAATGCTTGCCTTGTCTAAACCTTAGTTTGCCAATATATAAAATGAAGGCAATGGGACAAGGTGTCCCCTGCTTTTTCTGCATGGAATTCAACCTTATGGAAAGGCCACACAATGCCCCACTCCTTCGTTAGAGCCAGGAAGGCCTCTGAAATCCCCAAATTCACAACAGCTGAGAATTGCTGCATGTTGCTATAGGCAGCTCAAGAAGAGTGCCTGTAAAATGTGAACTAGACTGATTAAAACAGATGTGCTCGAGGTTGGGTAGCTTTTTGTCTCTAAGGGCAAAAAAAAGGTGCATCATCTATAATTGTTTTCGCTTGATCAGCTCACCGTCTAAAATAGGAATACCTTTACAAATCACAATATCTGAAATCTCAAGAAGCTCTATAGGAACAAAGAGATTCTAGCACCCACTGTCCGGCTGTTCCCTCCTGAGATATTGCAGTACATCCCAGCCTTGTTGGCTGCCATCCTACACACACTGTCCGTTCACCTGTGCCAACCTTCTCAATCAAAAGCTGAGCATTTAAAACCACTGTAATGTTTGGGGGTCCTGCAGCATGTATAGTGGGATCTGATAAAGGGAAAGCTACTGTGAGCAGACAATGCAGACAGACGTGGAGGTTGTCAAGTGTCTTTGAGTCTGAATTGATACACCTGGCTATCAGGTTTCCCTTAACAAAAAGGGGTAGTCTACAGCACCATAGATAGGAAATACGAAGTTTTTTGAAGGTAGGCATTTTTTTAATAAGATATCTGGCAGCAACAATGTTTTACTGCATTGTTAACTGCAGGGTAAAATATACCAACTAACAGCACCCAAGACACGAGGCTGTTCTTCACAGAGTTCCTATATTTCAGTGTCTGCATTAAATATGGCAATAAACCTGGACCAATTTCAGCGTATGTTACACTGCGTCAGCACTCTCATACTATCTGTAGCTTCCCATCCTTTCTCATATAATAAGAGCCAGCAATCTGGACAGATTTTTTTACTTGAGAGACTCCTTACTCTTTTAGTGTTTCAGAATTTGGGGGTAATTTTGTCATCAGGTCTTTAAAAACGTATCCACAGTCTTTTCAGGGACAGAGATAACCACATTAAAAGTAGTAACTTAGCAAGCCACCACATGGAGACAGGAGGAAAGCTGTTGTCACAGCAGTATTGCTGGGACTGTTGTTTCCTACAGCATCTTTTGGCTGCTTTACACTCTCTAAGTGACCCTTGCCTGGCTTCTCCTCCTCAGCTGTCCCACAGATGAGCTATGTATCTTCTGTTTCATGGCCCTGCATGGGCTGTCTCCGTTTTATGGTATCTTCACAAGTCATTACTATGACTTACGTAGCCAGGCTTGGTACACAGGTTCAATAGTGCAAGTCCTTTGAACTGCATTCCTCAAGTCCACTTTTCATCCCATTATCAGATTGGTACTGAATAAAGGCCAAGTGGAAAATCCCAGTATGAAATGCACTCCTGCGGCTGACATTCACATAATGTCTATGTACAGAAAAGGTTTGGTAAGAGAGCTCACCATATACTGGACTATGTGAATTGTTTGTGTTTAGTCTAGTTTGAATGATTTCTGGTATCTCAGGGTCAAAGTCTCACTTTTCGTAGGTAAACATTTTAGAGGACTTGTATATTAATGACGTATCACTTTCCAGAATCAGAACTAGTTCTGCTTAGGCAGGTACCTTGGACAGAAAAACATTCAACCAGCGACTCTGAGACATGAACTGGCTCCAGGCCTTAAAATGATGAACATTTGCTACACTGCCTAGCTATAGCAATTATACAGCCAAGGTTGGGGATTCAGGACAACACAGCTACTTGAAGATGTTAGGAAGGTCCCTCACTGCCTGTTGAGAAAAAAAAAAAACCCACCCACAGCTAATTTTTGACAGTTTTAAAGCTTCTTTGCTTGCTACAGTAGAATAAAAGAAAGTGTCATAGTGATGGCTATAGTCATCTGCTGATAACGACCTTCGGCCACACCAGGTCCTTTAACGCACGTGTGCCTTGTGCTGCACTGAACAGAGCCTATAGATGTATGCGTCCAGGAGCACCCCTGCACATATGGTCCCCAGAGGGGTTTTGCAAACTGCTCATGTGAACTGTTGCATTAAATTACATTTAGCTTGAGAGATCAGCAGCTCATCAGTTGACCTCTGGCTCTGATTCTCAGTACTTAGAAGCATCTGACATAAAGAAAGCCCTTAGAGAAGGCACATGGAAAGAAATAACTGCATTAATTAAGCTATGCAAAGTGTCTTGGAGAAGAGTGCTCCACTTCAAGGATACCCTGACTTTTCTGACCCATTATAAGTAGCAGCAGAAAGATTTCAGGAATTTAATGCAGAGTGTTTAATTGAGACATAGAGGAAAAGAAATCAGTAGAATTTAAAATAGATTTCTCCCTTACAGCTAAAACATGTCAGCTTAGAAGACTTAGTAAATATTCTTAGCCATTAATGTGTCTTTGTTTTGATTACATAGGAGGTAAGTCATACTCATAAACATGGTGGAAGACCACGTTGGCCTGGTGCATTTATGATGAATTCTTTGCTCACAGTGCAAATGTAAATGCAATAGTGCTATTACCAGACCCTGCTTAGCACTTAAATGCCATTTTTCTAATTTATTTCCATCATTTGAACTTAAGGGCACAGAGGAATGTTTTGAATTTTACATCTGATAAATATTTCTTTCTGAGAGTGAACCTGTAAAAATGCAGCGCATTTAATAATACAGTAAGCGTCTTTCACATCTAAAAAACCTAACTTCTACAGTATCCTCACAGGAAACACGTATTGGTTTATCCATTTTAAAAACATGGTTAAACTGAGGCCTGAGAAAAAAAGAAAGTGACTTATCAAGGTCAAAATGCATGTTAGGTACACAGCTAGGGTGAGAAGTCCCGATTCAGATTCCTAGTTGTCTGCTCTACTAGTTTGATGGTATTCCTTTCCTTGCCTACATTCAGGAACAGATTATCTGGATGTCCCATTCAAATAAAAGGTGTTGAATGGGAGACACCTCTTCTTCCTAGGATGATTTGGAGCCCTCCAGAAGAATTTCTAGTTGTTCTTCAAATGAAAATGTGTGAATTATTACCTAATTTGGGTAATAATTTCATTAGTAGACAAAATTCAAGCCTCTTGTATTGCAAATAGTTCTCATTTTTAATTTGCCTTATAATCTGCTACCTGGTATCTGTGGCTTCATCCAGATTCGCCACGTCACTGAAGAGAACCTGTCAGAGTCCCCCTTTTTATAGCTATAAAGATGAGCTCAGAGCACAGCCCAAGCTCTGACTATTTGACTATTCAGAGTTTAGTTCATACTTATCACAGGTGTCAAACTGGCATAGCCTTTCCGTACTTCTCCATGTTGCTGAAGATTAAATGAATTGGTTGTGATTAATACAGGAGGGTCACAACTAATAAAAACTAGCAAAAAACCCTTTCCATTCAGGTGTGTTTATTCAGTGTCTGGAATAAACAGCGAATACTTGGATCAAGTCTCTCTAGACACTTTTCTCAGTTTTTCCTGTTAGTGGGAACACAGAGGACTGGATATGCAATCTCCTAACACTCTGGTTTGTACCCCCAGCTATGTTTAATCCATATACCAGGGCAACAGCTTGCTACTACTACTAGCTGAAAGAATTACAGTGGAAGTGACTGATGAACCTGAGAAGAATCAGAATAAAGACAGCCTACAGTTATAGCATTTTCTCCCTCTGACCTGCTAACCAGAGCAGTATCCTGCAAAGAGAGAAATCTAGATCCCATTGAATGGGAGAAAGTTGACTGGAAAAGGCAGCAGCATCCCTTTGATGGCAGAGCCAAGGAAGAAAACTATCTAACTCTTCCATTGCAAAGTTACCACTGGACCAAAACCAAAACAAGCACTCAGCTTGGTTATGCTTCAGACTGGCTTTTTAAATACTTATCTGGGCCTCCTATTCTTTCGCCAGTTCCAGGCACTGCATGCTGCACCCTCGTGCCTTCACTCCTCTCCTGCGGCCATGCAGCCTGGCTTGGGGAAATCTCTGTGCTCTGACTCGTGCTGCTCTGCATTTCCTAATGGTCTCATGTGGTAGCCTAAGCTGCCTCATAGGGTAATAAGCTATTTGCAGGTTTAATACGATAAAGAACAAGAAAGAATATATTTCTGTTGTTTTATTCACATAAAGAGCAATGTAACTGGCTTCCCTGTCTCAGTCTTGTGCTATTAATAAAGTTCATGTGAGGAATATACAAATTTACACCATGTGTGGAACCTGTCAACGTAACTAGTCTCTAGCTAGCATACTTTCCATGCTGTGTATCTCCATATAGCCCATCTTACTGGGACATGTGACCCAGAAATGTATCATCAGGACACGTGCAGTCATTGGACTGATGAAAGGAATTCAAGGGAAACAGGAGGAACAATGCTACTTCTTCCAACCTCCACTCAGCTTGTTGCTACTGCTCTCTGAAAAAGTTAGCGAGACATGAAAAAGATGTCGTCATCCCAAACTTGGCCCTCGTTTTACCTTTCATACAACAGGCTTTTATGCAATGGCATATTTTTCCAGAGATTATTAAGAAAGAGGAACTAAAAATCCACAGATGTCAGTTTTTAAAAGCAAATAATCACTCCCACGCAATGGCTGAAAGGCAAACTTGTACCTAAAGACTTGCAACTGGCATCACTGACATTTTTCATTGTCCAATCAAAATGTTAAAAATAAAAATAAACAGAGCCCACAAAGAGAAAAATACACAGAATTTTAACATTCTTTCACAATTCATAACCAAAGCTGCGGTCAGCAACATGGAGCGAGAAAGACGTTTCGTTATAAGTCATGACTTTAATCAGACAGTCTCACTGGCGTCTCATGGAAATCTTCCAAATTAAATGGATGTCCAAATGAGAGACATTCAGACTAAAGATGAAACATCACAAATAAGCTCTTTTGTCTAGAATAAATAGAACCAAAACAGTCAAATGCTCAGGAAGATAACTGATACAACATTGTTCCCTTGGGTGTCTTTGTTAGTGATTAACCCAGTGTGTTTTAAATGCCTAAAACAATGAAACTAGTGGACAAGCTATTCTGGTCCTCTGGGCATGAACTGTCCTCCTAATCTCTGCTCACCAGGTCTCCCCACAGCCACATCCTTCTAACACCCCGCTTCTTCCTTCCAGCCTCCAGCTGGTGACTCACTCTATTTAATCAGAACAGCCATCAGGATATTCACCTACCAAATCAGCGCAACCCTTGATCTCGCTGCCGTGACCTCTGCCGTGACTATTCCCAACTTTTGTTTTTTACTTTCACTCATTGTGCCAAATCTAAACTTAAACTGTCAGCACTTTAGGGCAAAGCTCCCAGCATGCGTGGCACAAAGGCCCCCCGTTGCACAGTCTCTGCACACCTTACGTAAGCGTCTTGGCTGCCCAAAGGGATGAAGGAAAGAAAGGACCACAGTCCTCAGGCCTGATTAGGTTTGAAATCAAGGCTAAAACTTCCACTGACATCAACAGTGCTGGATCAGGCAGAAAGGGACTCATCCGGAAGGCACTGCTGAGTGCCTCTTGAAGGGTCTACATCTTCTCTATGGTGAGGGATTTCATCTTGCAGATTGAAATCCTAAAGCCAACAAACCGTTTTAATGAGAACCATGAAACTCCTCCAGCAACACTTGTTAGAAAGTTACCTGCCGTGAAAGTAAGGACTCTTGAGATGTAGGGGTCACCAGAGGGTATTTTATCTTTCTCTCTGTATTTTCTCCAGAAAGAATAAAGGAGACAGAAGATAAAAAGTGAGATTATGTCACAGCAGAGGAATGTCTCTACTTAAAGGAAGATAAGCGTTTTCCACCGAAGTCAAGTAATCTTCAAAAGATGACTGTGAGCTGCATTCCCATGCGCCGTACAGTGTTTTGGACTCTCTCCACTTCCTCGTCAATGTTATCCTTGTATTTTATATAAAATCCTACATTATATATTACATTATATAGCTCAGCTGATCTTAAGATCACCTCCAAGTCCAGCTACTAAATAGAATGAGGAAGAACATCAGTGTAAGCGGCAGGACTTTTGATTATGTCAGATTGACAATGGATACTTTAACAAAGAAAACAGTCAAATCATGTCTTGGACATAGCATTTGATTATCCATGGATGGATTATCTGGGCCATGGATTGGTCCACTCCACCTTGCCTTGGCTGCATCATAGCCAGGACACAGACTCACACCTGCTACCAGTTTCCTGGTGCCTAAGGTTATCCCTGTGCTCTAAGGAGATGCACTCACCACATTCTAAAAGATGAACACACTGAATAGTCACTGTCTCACTGGCAGATGCTTTGTATTAACTGTGGGTAATGTCCCCTCTCCCTGCCCTTCTTCATTATCTGGATAACTGGCTGCAGACCTTTTCTGAAGGAACAGTTTTGGTAGTCATAACAGGGGTGTATTATGAAAGAAGGAGCTCAACCGTACTAATATCTTAATTATAAGAACAGAAAGGCCCCATCACACAAAGTTTCTGCCTTCCAGGCCCCTGTATTTCAGATCTTGTTCTGCACCCTGCAGTCAACGCTGAAACTTCTATGCAGGCCAGGCTCCCTCCTCCACAGAGTTCATCAACCCGAGGTTTGTCTGGAGGAAATCCGCACTTCAAACATGGATTTTGGTGAAGTTTGATGATTCAGAAACATATCAAAGCAGCAGCCTGCAGAAAAGCAGGGTATAGGCAAGCAGTGACCTCCAGTTCTCTTTGCAAAAGTCCTGTTGCAAAGGTGCCCTATGTGTATTTATGTTGATAAGCAACACAAGGGCTCCAGGGTGCTAAGGCGCTTTTTGGCCTCTATAGCAGCGGGAACTCCTTGCTCAGTGGGGTGGAGCTGGGAGCCTCAGGCTAAAAAAAACTGGCTGGTCACTATCCAGACCACAAGGATTTCAAAACATGGTACCCATGGGCTGGATCTACCCACTTGCAACACATTGCTTTCTCCCTATTCCATCTACTCCTTTCCAAAAATCCCACAATTGCTTTTATTGTAACTTAGCTCAGCTCCCTTCTCTGAAGGGAAAACACACAGCACTTTTGGACCATATCTGATGTAATGATTCTGTTCAGTTTCCGAACTCCCCTTTAACCATAGCCCAGGGAGTCAGCAAAGGGATAAATCACACTGAACTCCACAAACACCTTCTCCACACTGCATTCACAGGTATCCAGAAAGAGCACACACACCTCAGGATGCAGGATCAGATTCTCAGATACCTAGGAAGAGTCAGATGAGGCACCAGGAACACCTCAGACCTGGGAAATTAACCTGTGTCATTAGAACTGAACAAAGACCTCAGCCCATGCAGGCACGATTAACAACAACAAAAGCATATTTTTGCATTATTTATCCAACAGCATAAACATATATCACATTATTTCAGGATAACTCTTCTTAGCTATACTATCCTCTATGGGAGATGGAAGAAGCAAGGTTTGTAGTCATTTGGGAATAACAGGAGGTGAAGAGCTGGTAGAAAATGCACATCTGAGAGTTATTAGCTAACAGTGGACCCTTCCTTTCCTAGATCTTACTTTCCTCATTCTGATAAAGTTCTTCGTTCTGTTACACTGTTATTTGCCTGAGATTTGCTTATTCACTTAGCTATTAACAATCAGGTACACAAGGGGTTGTACTTTTCTTTCTACTGGGTACAGTCATGTGAGCTTCCAAAGAAAAGTCCCTATCAGCCACTGCACATTCAGTTTGGGACTGTGACTTCTCTGAAATATCTAGTGATATAAATTCTTGGAACAAAGGGGGAAGGAACCTTATGCCATACATATGGTAGCATGGCTAGACAGAGATAATACATGTCAGCTTCAGGAGACTTGTAACGGGAAGGTTTTTTTATTGCTTTCGTCATCTAAATGTTTATATATGGGGTGTCACTGGAAATCATGTGACTTCCTGAAGTTCAGCTTCGCCTGCATGTAAACATGTGCAAGAATTTCACTTTCTGATTGCTGCAAACTAAAAGTGAGGTACTTCTCAGTAAAGTTTTGCTCTACAAAGAATTTATGTTAATGAAAATAATTTTCTTAACTTATGCTAATATTCTAAACCTGCAATATTCAGCCATAACCTTCCTTTACAAAGCTTGGATGCTCTGACATGAAGGTATGAAATTTTATAAATTTTATTATTTATGGTGACATTGTCATCAACAACAAAAAATACCTAAATGAAATTATAATAATTAACTGCACTCAGATGCATTTTCTCTGAGAATTTCGGCATGCTCAGAGTGTGGGAGAACTGACTCATTCTTTATGAGGAGAATGCAGTATAAATCCTGCTAATTATTTGTGCTGAGAGTGGTATCTACAATTCATTTATTATATGAGAGTTACAGGGCTCTGGTACTTTTTCAGTAAAGTGCCATTAATATTGCAGCTGGCTACACTACAGACACTCTGCAAGATCTTGAGAAATAATGTTTCAGATTGGGTGGAAATACTTTAAATATACTTTTGTTCAACATATTTTAGTATTTCTTCTTTCTTCTCCTGTCAAATGAAACAATCTCGGCAACTCCAGCAGGACAAAAAAAAGAAAGCCTTAGCTGCAGCTGGAATTCAGAAACAGATATTATGCAGCACCAAGAAATGTTGTGCATCATTAAAGGATTCTTTGAAGGAGTGCAGGACTGGAAGTGACTCCCCTGCCATTTATCAATCCCCTATTATTAAAGACCAGGTTCCAGAATAACTCTCAGAACTAGCTAACAGGTTGTTAATTAGTAGTCACTATTATATAAAATTAGAAACAAGGGAATAACCATGCACCAGAAACCATGACACACATTAGACTCCACCCAGACCATTTCACAGATGGTCTCTGTGTTGTGAATACTGCCCATGCCTGGATCTGCCATGAGTCTGCCCAGTTCCACCACTGGACCAGCCACAGCAGAAAAATCTATACATAGCAGTATGAGTTTGTATAAACTAAGAAAAGACGGCAATATACAGGGAAGAGGAAAAGAGAAGGGAGATGAGGAAAGCAACAAATGAGATGATGTAAATCACCTGAAGCTTGAAAGAACTTGTCAAGGCCTTATCTTGCCACAGATCAGTTGCTGTAGTTAGCTGAGCTGCTCCACCTTCCTGATAAACTGAATCCCACTTAATTTCAGTGCCATTCGTACCCAGACTTAGTGCGTGTCTGGCTATCTCTAGGATATATGTTAGGAAACTAATGGAAAGCACCTGATAGCATCAGTCAGATAAGATGGCTGATGTTCCCTCTACAGCCCAAAATGTTGTAAAAATACAAAATAATATTTTGGGCTGAGATGACAGAGATCAGCGTCAACTTGCCAACTTGGAAGGCCCTAGGATGTTTGCTTCAAATAGTATCTTGGTAACAAATTCATATGTCACAGTCACATACACAAATCCATACATAAGGAGCTGTGACCTTTAATCTCATTAGGAGAAGCCCTGTTAATACGGAAATACAAAAAAGGTCTGCTTTCTACAAACAGAAAACTTATACTCCAAAGGCACTCCATTATGTGAATTGATCTGTTTCTACAGCTATGGTCTGTAATAGCCTGTAGCAAAAAGAGCCCCTCGTTTATTTTTTTCGTGTTTTTTATTTGTCATTTTTATCATGCCTTGATTTCAACTGGGAGCATTACATTTTGGGTAAAGGACTTATTCTGAAGACTTACAGATTTTTGATAGGCTGAAAACAGGGTTTTTTTTGTTGTTGTTGTCCTGAAAAAGTTCCCTTTGGTATCTAGGAGTTCTATTAGGAGGGTAGGAATGAGTCCTTACATCATATACCGACAACCAACATGTAAACCTGATAACAATTTATTTTAAGGGTGCCATCGCAGAGATGAGCTCTATAATCAGCAGTAACAGGAAGAATTAAGAACAGGAATAGTTAGACTGCATGTGAGAATCAAAAATTCCTGCCAGTACTCTAGAAAAATTTCCCTGCAAAGAGGATGCCATATACCTTGAGATGTTTACAGACAGTATCAAGGAAAAAAACAAAAAAAATCTACTAACAGAAGTACACTGGAGATAAAGTGTACCTACAGAGATGGACTGGGTCAGCTATAAATTGTACTAAAGCCAACAATCACTTGAGTCATGCCACAAGCTGGCCATGAATACCTGTAGCATGCCCCTAGAACCTTTCTTTACCTTGCATGGTCACTAGTTGCATGTGAAAACTATGACAATTTCAAGCATCATGATGATGGTACTTGGGGAAATGCTTGGGAAATTAAAGTCACATGCTTTAATGTGAAAAACTAGCCTGTCTGAAATGATATATTCTGAGCTCAGCGTTAAACAGAAGTTAGCAGTTTCTTTAAAGAAAACACAGTGTGCTTTGGAAGTTAAAACAAACTTCCACATGATTGAAGCAGAAACCTCATACTTGATTTCTGTGCATTTGACATGAAATACAGAAACCTGTGATTTAGAGTTCAGTGCATTTCAATGGATTCCAAATAGCCTTAAGGGAAGCTCCAAAACTAAAGGTAATTATGAAGATAAAACCTCAAATTTCTCAAACAAACCAAAGGCTTGGTTTAAACCCTGAAAAGAAACTTGTGTAGACTGGTCCAGACTGAGTCACCAGAACTGGAGATATGGGCTGGTTCTGCACCAATTGGGTCACATCTGAAGCATGCCTATAACTTTATATGTGAATGATCTCTATGGCTTCGTGAAATTAATTTCTGCAGTTAAGTAATATGCACATAGAAGTCTTAATTGAATCTTACCTACAAATTCAGTCTGGAGCCTCCTGCAAAATTAGGAGCCTTCAAGAGCAAAGCTCCCAGGGCCCTTGACACAGAGGCCTAAAGATTAGGCATCACTTGCTTAACCAACTAGCTGCTGTTTGAAGCTGCACAGGCTTGGCATAAGTTCATTTAGTCATAAAAAGGCTCACAAAGTCTTTATCTTGCTAGAGACAAGTGGCAGTAGAGAGTTTCCTTGCTCAGAAGTCCCTAGGTCCACCCGACCAGTGGGTTTAAGGCTCAAGAAACTCTACCTCTAACTTGCTCTCAGGGTCTCGCTCATGACGCTGTCTCCTTGCTTCCACTCTCTCTAGCACCTATGGCTCTGGGTCAATGCACATCCCTGTAATAGTAATTGGGGCAACCAGGCAACTTGGTTGCACCTTGTCCTGTGGCCTAGCACCTCCAGCGCTGGTTCATGGCACCTTGCTCAGCACTGGAGCGGGACCAGTCCCTCCATCTTCGAGCCTGAAAGACAGCACTCAGGAAACCCACTGGCTGCAGCTGGCTGCAAAAACCTCCCTGTCCACAAATACCTCTCAACACTATTAAATAAATACTACACAATAGTATTGACTTTACCTCTCTGTTGTACCTTGCACGTAGCCACAGCTAGGTATTGCACCACACAGACCTAATGTTTGCTTTTCAATGATGGTCTGTGTTGGCTTATCGATCTCCAGGCCCATTTCCCACCCCTGACTTGAACCTGTGCTATTACTATACTCCCTCCTAATTTCCCAAAAATCTATTGCTTGTCTCCTCCATGCCCTGGGATTGTTCAAGATATCCATTTCATGGTGTTAATGCTCCTCTTGTACTGACGCTAGCTTAGTATTATAAAAACCCACCTGACTTACCAGCACTCTGTTTATTTTCTGTGATTTCTAGAGGAGAGTTCATCAGGTTTCCACAAACCTCAGAGGCTTGGCTACACGTAGACTTGTACTGCAGGGACCCTGACACGGGAGGTGTGACAGCAATCCAATGCTCACAAAGTGGTTCTGCGGGGCTTTCCAAGAAACAGGGCTCCCATCAGCAACTGAGGCACTGCGAGTCCCTGGTCTGGGCTGAACATTTACACCACTAACAACTGGTTATTACTGCTGACATGAAAAATCTCCAACATTTGACATTTAGAGACCTTTACCAAACATTCCTAAAACTTAAAATGTTTTTCTTAATAATGACAAGATACAAAATCAGTAGTGTAAACTACACTAATTTTCTGGTCTGCTTGTATTTTCCACTTTTTTTCATAATATCAGTATTATAAAGTAAACCAGCAAAGTTCCAAATAACAGTGGTTTACTCTTAACACACGTAAATTCAGGGCCTAGCTTTGGTAGCTTTTGAAACGCAAGGACTCTAAAGGAGGCCATTTGGAGACTCACTCAGAGATAACTACCTTATTTCTGCCTATGCGTTGGCTGTATAGACCTTACTCTAGCCACACATTAATTCCACCAAAACCTATGTTAGCTTCCACACTAAGGTATCCGGCTCAGCACCAGCAGCTTCTCACAGAGGAGAAGCGCAAGCACATCCCTCGAACTTTGTGGGAGAGGAATTTGACCTTCCAAGTTAGACTCTAAAGCTTCACTACAATCTTAAAAAGCCTCTATCTCTTCCCATCGACACTGCTGAATCTTATTTTTGCTTAGCAGATCCTGTTTCCCACAGACCTGTCTCTCCTCCCCTTCTCTTTGTCGCCCACCCTTCCCTCCAGAGCTTTCCTTGCTCCCATCACCCCAATCATCTTGGACTCATTTCCAGAGATCTACTTTCAAAAATTTAGCAGCGTGCTATAAACAGGCTAGGCTTGTCAGCTTTAAAACTCGCTCGAGTTACTGTTTCCAAGGCAGGAGAAGGGAAAAAGGATATTCCAAGGGGACCCCCTTGACGTGACCATTCATCTGTCTACATCAGCAGTTCCCAAGCTTTTCGGCTTGCAACCTCATTTCCAGGCTCATGACCTCTCTTCCATCAGCGCTCCTTGGGGTCACGACCCTAACTTTGGAAACTTCTCGTCTGGATCAGTCAAAAGTGACTCCTCAAGAATAATTTTCCAGTCGATGCCATGTTTGTTTATGCTCCTGAGTGGCGTGATTACCCTGAAGTTCAGGTTCAAACTTGTCTCTTTGCCTGTTCGTAAGTCTGGAAAGAATTTCTAGGTGTCACTCAGCCAGCAGATAGTGAACTCTGTAACTTTTGACTGTTCTGGTAAGAGACAATTATATCCCAACTGACCTGGTATAGCATTAAGCACTTGGCTGCAAAGTTCAGCTCTGCCTGGATGAAACAGGGATTTTGCTCCTCTGCAGTCTGGAAACATCATTGTTTCCTCTACTTGCATGTCATGATCATTGAGATGTAACAGTTCCTATACCCAAACCACTCCTTATGCCGTAACATGGTTTCATCTACCACACCGTGCATCCTCACTGCCTCACACACGTATGCTATTGCATGAACTCTAATAACCACTTTTCTTCACATCAGGTTGTCTTTCTCTTTATGGTCATTGAGAATGTGTGGTTAGTGAAAATTTTAATATTCAGATTTCTAACTCTGCTTTGTCATCTTTGCTCACTGGTAAAAGGGTTGGGGAA
The DNA here is from genome assembly GCA_013401315.1 of Balaeniceps rex. Taxonomy (NCBI): domain Eukaryota; kingdom Metazoa; phylum Chordata; class Aves; order Pelecaniformes; family Balaenicipitidae; genus Balaeniceps; species Balaeniceps rex. Next base: position 18,322 of record VYZW01006384.1, on the reverse strand, counting down.
AAAAAACAAAAACAAAACCAAAACAATGGCAGTGGTTTGAACAGATCTTGAAAACACTACTAAAAATATTCAACTTTCAGAACATTTGCAGCTCGGATGTGCTACAGCTAGTCCTGCTTTGGAGTTTCCCTGGAATTAAAGTACTTGGGAATTTTTCAGCTACCTGTTTCTCCTATTTTCACATCATATCCCTGCTTAGTCTGTGTGTCTCGGTAGAGGTTGTTCCACTACTGCATTAAAGGTCAGTTCCTTTAGCTTTGCTGCCCACAGAATCTCTCTCACCTGATAGTCTCTTACTCTAAGCCTAAAGCAGTTGTTTGACTTTCTATTTGACCTCAGTGTATTTCAATGTTACTGTTTTTCAATTTAAGCAGCCAAGAGATATCTGCCTAGACACACCAGGCTGGAATTTGGGGAATGTAAAGTGGAAGCTTAGCAGTAGTGGCAGCACCTGGGAGCAGCCAGACTTCATACCTGCCTTTGGAAAACACAGAATATAAATCTTGAGTCCAAGGGGAACTAGTTAATAAGAGTGTATGAAGGACCTACCACCATCCATGCAGTTGAGGGGATCAAGTTACTGAAGACCAGTAGAGGAGACAGAGATGAGAAAGACATTTGGGATCTGTGTGACTCGGGCATGTGTGAGTACACGAGGCAGTTGGGTACAACCCCTTTTTGCAATTATTCAGTCTCCATATGAGGTTTAAACATCTGACTTTTGTTGCTGCCAATAAAAGAGATTAGGCTGAAAACGTTTCAGCATGAAAGACAACCACTGAAGCCAACATCAGGACTTCTCTTTCCCTCAAATATGAGGGCAAAGCCCCATGGCCTGGCAGTGCAGGCCAGCAAACAAGGAAAACTAAGTCATGCTTTGTTAGAATGAAACTTGGTGAGCGCCAGAGCACATCATCAGCAAGAAGAAGTTCCTGTTTGAGCTTGTAATGATTCGCATGAGACCATCACTTCTTTGCTACTGTACAGCACTTTCAGAAGGGTTGCTGATCCCTACTGAATTACAGATGGTTTTCTCTTTCTTCCTGTCTTTTGTTGATGCACTGTGCTTATAAGGTCAAGTTTGCCTTTTGCCTTCCCCTACGCCATCATGAAATGGGAAACTGGTCGAGATGACAAAGTGATCAGGCTCGAGAAGCTGGTGTGGTTATTGCTACAGAGTTGAGCATACTCTGAAAAATCTCCGCTCAAGACTTCTCCAATTTCAGCCAAGGAGTTCAGATAGACAGGAGATTTCAGGTTTGTGGGGGAGTTTTGTCTGGTTGTGGTTGGATTTTGCCTTTAAAAAAAAAAAAAATTTGGATTTGCTTCAACTAGGATGGAATTAAAAATTTTGCCAGAGAGAATGGAGCATTGGACAGATTCCAAATCTGCAGATACTAATCCAACCTCATGGTTAGAAAACATGCGTCTTCATGAATAATGTTCTACATAAAGGAAAAACTGTGCTGTTAAATGGAAAAGAGATACCAAAATCAAAATAAACTTATTCATCCTGGTAATGCACATTAAAGAAGGATTGGTAGTTCCCAACTCTGCATAGACTAGATAGAATTTAGTATTAAAAAAAAAAAAGGCAGGTGGACAACTGAAAAGATTTTGACCAGTATAGGAGATAAACCTTACTTTTGAAGAAAAGGCCCACTATCAAAGGTTCATGGCTGAAAAACTAATTGCATCATAGCCATTGTAGCTACATGGTGTCTATATAATCAGATTAGACTCCCATTTGATTTATCAAATGCACAGGCTCATTTCAGTGGTGTATGGAAGCACACTTTGAAGCGCATATTTCATATCTAGATGAAGTTCTCAGATACACGTGCAACATTTGTAAAACATCCAGGAAAATACAAAGGGGCCTTTTAAGAAAGAGGCTCCCCCAGCTTGGAACAGATGTTCTTCTCCTGAAGATTACAAGACCACTCAGCTGATGTTTGAGCTCTTCCTGCTGATCCAAAGAAACCAAACAGCATATGGAAGTGTTGGAAGGTGGTAGATTCAATCTCATCAAAGACACATTCAGGATTTTTTTCTAGTAGCCAGGTCATACACTTTATTGATCCACTGGAATATGACACTAGCAAATATTTTTTAGAAAAGGTGAATGTCAAAGGATAAGGGAGTGGAGTTCAACTAGATCTCCATCATAGCTTTCAAAGACACATATAACCATAGTGGTTCATGTCATTAAATGTCCACAGGTCTCTCCTACCACTGCCAGGGCAGACAAGACTCCAGCAGATATCTTCATTGTATGTGTTTTATACTTCAGGGTACCAGAAGACCTATCCTAAACAAGAATAATTTGGGGAAGGGTAGGGGGAGGTTGGGAAGGTATGTAAAAGATGAAAGTGCTTTTGGAAAAAAAAGAAACCTTGCATACAATTATGTAGCAGCTGCAAAGCAAGGGATGAAGAGTGAACTCTGCTGGCCACTCTGACAGCCCTCCCAGAGGGATGAGAGTTGAGCTGGCATGTCTTGGTAAGGCTCCCACTGCCAAGGACTGTACATGAAATGATGCTAAGGGACCCATTCTGCCCAATTTATTACAGGAAAGATAATGATGTTTGCTCATATATCAGTTCTGAATCTGTGCCCATTAACCATATAAACTATATAGAGGAAGAAAACAGTTGGTGAAAGAATCTTGCAAAGTGGCAAGGGAATTCAATAAAAATCTGTAATCCTGAGTAAGAATGACTGTCAGAAAATTCACGGAACCTCCCATGTGATCCTGTACCTGTCAAAATAAGATCTTATTTGCGAAACTGAAAAATCCACATAATCCTTGAAAGGAGAGGATGAACTCTTTGAAATAACAAGGATGCGAAAGTCAGCAGTTTGTTACTTCTTGCCCTTCATTGTCATATTATTCCCTAACCCAGCCCAGCAGAAAACAGACACACATGGAAAATGAGTGCAACATGAGAGCAGCGAGTCTTACTCCACCAAGTTTACTCTATTACGTGATGATAACAGATCGCATCTGAGACACCAAATCTTCAGTCCCAAAGATAGAAACATTTTATCTACATCTGAGAAATTACTATGATCCTACAAATTTGAAGGCTGATGAAATTAAGACAGCTTTGTTTGAAGGTGCTGAAAGGCATGAATGCCAGAACAAGACTAGGGAACCTGAAACTAGTAGTGTGCAAGACTATATGAATCAACAGACAACCGAGTGATGCTGGGATCAAGCAGCCAGGGGAAAAAAACCAAAACCAAACAACAAAAAAACCCCCGAAACACCGCAGGCCATGAGTATTTGAACCTATATCTGAATGTTTACATTCAGTGTAGCATTATCCATGTGTCATGCACAAAAGCGGAACCTATTTCTGTGCACTACCCTTGAGGAACACTGCAATATTGCCTTATGACATGATACTCACTCACGAGATGGGTACTTCTCTAAATTAAGTGCTTTCTAACACCAGATAGTCTTTCAGGCTTGCTTTTTTAGTGGATGCTTTTTTAAATAGCTTGCTGTCCAGTGACTTGGAGTCACATGCTTGTGCCATTGATCATTCAGAGAGTATTTCACAAATTCTTTGGGAAAATACTCAGACTTGCCTATATAAATAACAGAGCTATATAACAGAGCTGTGATTGTCACAGAAACTCCCTTCTCTGCCTGGAACAAACTGAAGACAGGGGGAGATGTTTCCACAGTCAGCACCAGAGCTAAGACTAAGGAGTGAAAGGTGCTCACCTGTAAGTTTGAACTCCAGGGCTGTTGCTAACAAGCAGAACAACCAAAATAAATGGTCGGTGGATTAACATAAGTAAAGATATTTACCACATGAGGGTGCAGAATTAGAAAGGCAGGCTGGGATTATATCTGGCCAGCTCCTGTTGTTTCAAGAAATGCATCTCTGCAGAAGAAGCAACAGACACTGGTCAGGGGATGCAGATTGACCATGCAGACAGGGACAGGCACAGCCAGCGCTAAACCCAAGAGGGTGGCAGAGACTGCCGGGTGGGCTCAGTCACCTCTCAGGAAGAGCGGCAGGGACTCCCCTTGCCCCTGGCTAGTGCCTGGCTGTGCCAGGTGGGTGTGAAAGGAGCTCACAGCAATAGGATTTGAGTGACCTGCACTGGTGTGCTTTTGGATCTTGTGCTTTATTACTTTCCAGATTTGTGTCACTGGTCTGGAGCATCCGTGTATCTGTGAAAAGGCAGTTCCCTGTTCTCAGCTATCCTAGTTGCATATACACAGCAAGGGCAGAAAGGGGGCACAGCAGTTTTAGAGAGACAAAGTGATTTTTGGATCCTTGCAGATCCCTTCCTTTCCTCTGGCATGAACTAGAGCACCTTGAAGATGGCTGTAAGATGTGTTGTGTTTCCCAGTGTCCACAACGGGCCCCGCACTGCAGTGCATTTCAGTGTGGCCCATTTGCAGTGTCCCCGTGCAGTTTCATGAGCTAGAAGGAGTATACAAAATGGGTTGTTCTTCCCTCTCCTGCCCCCTTTCCACAGGCTCTGAGAGCTGTCAGGACAGCATATAAGAGACTAAGTGCAAGTAGGAGTCAAGTCCTGCCCTAAGAGTCAGAAGGTTGTTAAATAAACTGGCTGGTAAAGGTGACTGGAAAGTCTGGTGCATTTATGTGTAAATTTTACAGGACGGATCATCCTTGGAAGGAAACTACATGCCTTCAGTTATGTGCGAGACCACCACAGACCTCAAGCAAATACTCCAAAAGGCACCAGGAATCCGCTAGTATGAACAAAAGCTGCTCCACTGAATCCTGCAATCCACTGCACGACAAGTTGCCACAGAACTAAACCCCGAAATGCTTCAGCAGGGCTGACCATGCAGCTCTCTGCCATGTACCACCAAGGGCCAGCAGCCTTCATCTCCTCCACCTCAGGCATCACTGCGTAGGTGGCCTGACTCATTCTCTTAGGTGTACCTGTTGGACTTAAAAGGGGATTTAGGCACCCAGAATTAGGCCTCAAAACTGCACTGAAGTTATAGGGCACAGGGAAGGGGTGCAAACAGCCCTTCTCCTTGCTGCCCAAATGTGAGAGAGGATGCAACGGAGGACAGCGAGTTCTAATGCATAACCAGAAGCTGCTGTAAAATTCCTTGCGGAAACGAGATATTTATTTTATCACAAATTTCCTAAGTAAGGTTAATACCCTGGCATTGACCCTGCCTTGTATGCCCTTAGTACTACTACCATGCTTTGTCCTGGTAAGATTTTACAGCAGAAGAGATAACATGCAGTCGATAACACCTATTAAACAGGTACTTTTCTTCTTCTCCCCCTCCCCATGGCCCCCACCTCATTGTAGCAGGGAAGATAACGCTCCAGCCAGAGAACTTGTTTCCAATGTCAGCCTGCAACCAGCTTTTGCCTGAAGAAAAAGAGACTGATCAGCCATTGTGGTCTTTATCCTGGCAGTTGAATAGCCTGCATGAATATCAACATTATCATAAATCACCCAATTGCTGAAAGTCATCTTACCCTCGGAAGGAGCTGAATGGCAAACGTTTCTAAATCCTTATGTACATCCATTTACAGCAGCTGAGCTGTGGGAGTATGTAGACCTATTTTTCAGCTAGCATGATAGCCAAGCCATTCCTCATTTAAGAGTGAATTCATTTGCCTTGGTATTAGTCCCAAATAATAGTTCCAGAAATTGATATGTAATCTCCAGCTAAAACTAAGATTAGGCTGAGGCCGTCAAACTTCTTTATTCCTCAAAACACATTTAAAGTCCCCAGCCAGATTCTGATCTAGGTGTGAATCTGAACATACTGAATTAAATTTAAAAGCCACTGCTTTAAACTGGTGTTTCTCAGGAGCCCCACTGTAGCCATAAAGATCAGAATCTGTCCTTAAGATCTCTGCACACTGGTACTGTGCAGAACTAGCTCCAGACTATTTATAGCTCTCACTATATATACACACTGCAGCTTCCAAAAGCATATTTTAGCTTTTGGGAGGACAATGCTTTCAGAAATGTAATAAAAGGCAAAGTTTTGTTTAAGAAAAAAAAAAATCTGCTCAAACCCTTAACCTGGAAGAGTGGCCCCATGCTGCCAATCAGATAATAAGCTTAATTCTTACATCACACTTTATTTGTAGCTCACTGTGTAGTTAATGGTTGCAGCTTATCTAACAGGAGAAATGTGAAACCAGAGTTTTAGAACAATAGAAAGAAGGCTGTCACCAGCAGGCTGCCAGTGAATCACATCCCCGCAGTCAAGTTCTCCCAGAAGGTCATTTGTAACAGAAATACATCTCTGCTCAGAGCTGGCAAAATGCTGAAAAGTGTTTTACATCTCTGCTCGGAGCTGGCAAAATACTGAAAAGTGTTTCTCAGTTTTACCCTAATAAACTATTGAGGAGATCAATTACCAGAACAACTTCTCCTGGTTGTATTTTTAAGTTCTGTTGATTGCAAGACTTAATAGTAAAGGTTACCAAGTAGCAGGCCGGCTTGTTTCTGTCTGGGATTCTAGAGGTGGTTTTACCTTCACCCTAAATTCAAGGTATCTAAAAACCAAGCTTTTACAAACCTTAAGACAAAAATGATTTACTGTTCTCTTTCACACTTTCAAAAAAAGAAAAAATTATTTTTAAACACCAAGTAACTTTCTTCCATACCATACAGAACTGAAACCCTGAAACCACTGAAAGACAGTGAGCTCTGTAAAAAGGATTTGCCAAGAAACAGAAAGCAGCACTGACGCCTTCTCTTTTGTGTCCAGAGAGATATGCAGAAAAAGGACAAGGACATAAAAAAAAAATTGGATACTACCTATGTCATAAACATGGAAGCTGGTTTTGCTCATATATAATTAAAGTAACTGCTCTGTCTGCATCTTAAACAGAAAAAAATCTCTTCTGCTGCACTTGCAAAAGAGCTCCAGATTTTCTGCAAGAGGGAAAAGAACAGATGATGGGGGGAGCTATTCTTTTAAGACGAATATCATTGGCACAAACAGCTGGCAGTTGGTGGCGTATTATTTATATGTGCAGTTGCTCATGTTTTTTAACAGATAAGAAAGCAATATTTCGTTTGCAATTCAGGTGAGGAACATGAGTAGCTCTGCAGCGCCACTGGCCCCTGGGTCACGTTTCTTATCGTATCAGAAACATCTGTCACGGTGCAAATGAATTCATTATAAAAGCACATCAAATATGCAGTTTCAGAATGAGACAGCAGTCTGCAAAGAAACCAGGAAACCAGCCTCCCCCTATAAAAGCTGGGATGGTCTGTCCCATATTCACCAGTTGGGAGGAGGGCAAGCGCTGGGAGGGGTAAGAGGGAGAAAAAGAGAGAGAAACCTTGGAAGTGTCATGATTATAAATTATCCTTTCTCTAGGAGCCGACTGCATCTGAGAATGGGCTTGCTCACGAGGGTCTGGCGGTTCACATGCAGAGCATGCAGACATGCTGCAAAATGATTATCACATCACTCCGTGCCGCGTCCTCTGCTCCTCCAGGGTGCAAACAGACCTGACTCTAATCCTGGCCTTTGTGGTCCAGAGGACTTTACTTGACAAAATACCAATAGGCTGGGGTAGCAAAGATACGTGGGGAGGCAGTCAACATGGGGGTTGCCATCAGAAGTGCACTTGCAGGGGCTCCATGCTCAGAGATGGAAATGAATCTGTTTTAAGGGCAGCTGACAATGAGATGATAGGAGCTTCCACTTCCAGGGAAGGCAAGGTGCATCTTTAATCCATGCTGAGAATAAAAACAGGATGTGTTAGAAACTGCTCATGCGCCCATGTTCATCCCTGCTCTAATGCTGTACCTGGCACAAATTTAGAGTGCAATGATTTGTAATATGGGCCATGTTTGTCTCTGGTGGTGCTCTCCAGGGCTGAGTAAAATACCCCTGTGAGTACAACAACATTTTTGTGCTCCTCTTTAGCAGGGACCAAGACGGCTCAAGGTGACTTAAAAATCCCTTATGCCTAGAAGAGGCCTAGAAATGCCTCTGTAGCTCTGGAAGCAGGCAGCTGGATGGAGACCCCCATCTGTGTCACACTGAGTGACCACTTCCTGCTGTGCCTTTGGGCTTTTATTAAAAAATACAAGAGAAAAATGACTGCGCCTTTTGCCCTTGCTGAGAAACCCCTCTGAACTTCAACTGATGCACAGGACAAAACTATGGACAGGCCCTGGACTGGACTGTTACTTCTTTAGTCCGTGCACAGTCGCCAGGCACGCAGTGCCTTTTCTGTCCCACCAAAGACTGCTTTGGTGAGCCTACATGGCTGCTGCTGCAATTGTGGATGAAATGTGAAACATCCTTGTTTTCCCCCAAGGAGTACTAAAACCAGGCATGCAGCTTAAGAAAAATAGAGGAAAATACCTATTTTAACTTTGCTTCTAATCACAAAACATATATTCTTAAATACGCATACATCAGCAGAAATAGCAGGTAAGGGCTCCCATTCTAAAACAAACAGAAACATGCACTTTGAGCCCTCATATGAAATGGCAGTAAAAGCCCAACCCAATAATTATTTTCCTTGATTTTCAGCCAGCCGAGGCACAAGACAAATAAGTCATCAAGGACAAATAAAAGGAGGTTCATTCATCGCATTCAGGGCTGGAATCTTTAATGGTCACCAAATGAACTAAGATAACTAAGTAACCATTGTAAATATTAATCTTTAAAGGAAAACAATACTCCCAACAACAGGAAGCCTGATAAGACATTGGATGTTGCCATCAGTGTTATGGAGTCTCTCTAATTTCCTTAGTTTTTTCTTATGCCTGTAGAGGGATCAGGAAGGGGAACATATGGTATCTCTCAAAGGAAGTAAATTAACATTATTAATAGCTAATGTGGGAGAGGTGAAACAGTGATTGTTCGTGGTGGTTGTTATTGTGCTTTTGTTGGGGGGGAAGCCTGCCTGCTAGTGAGTTTAAGCACTCAAGCCAAATTCAAATTCTTGTATTTATAAACAGAGATCTGATAACAGTTGCCTAAGCATCCATGATGCTTTGCCAGCGCACGCACATCAAGCTGATCTGAGGGGACTGTCTCCCGGGGTTTGTCCCAGGAGTTAACTAACACAGATGAGAACTTACAGCGTGGTCCCTGTTCCTGAGTAACTCCTCACGTGGACCCTCACGTTCTTCTTTGCATTAGTTTAGTTTGAAACAGAAAGAACAAGGATGGGTAGACCTGCACTTCTGAGGAACAAAAGCTGTCCTCCAGTATCCATTGAGGCAGCTGATCAAGGGGCCATTGGGGAGGTGGGTTCTCGCAGGCAGTGGTCACTGATGTGGGACATCTACTTTCAAGCACACAGTGATGGTACCAGCTGGTTTCTGAGGGCTGTGCAGCTTTGCGGTATGTAAGTGGCAGAATTATTTTGTGGGAAGTGATGATGAAGTGCTGTATTAGGATGGATTGAATTGGTGACCTGGAAGTGTATCTCAGAGTGCAGGGAAACTGCAAGGGATCCCAGGACTAAGGGAAGAATTTACCTTTCTTAGGCCTCTGCTTTCATCTCTCTCACAAATACTTATAAGATGGTATTTATTTACTCTAAATAATGTTGACACTTACAGAACATACGTTATAAGCTGTGGCTTCTTGAAAGGGTGGGACCCTGATCCCAGTCTTAGCTCTGTTTGTCCCAGAGCACCTGAAAGCTTAAAATGCATTTCTGATTTCTTCGAGAGATCCTATACATCCTACTTTCTTCCCAACCATGAAAGCCTGAAGCAATTCCTAGCTGGCCTGGCAGAGGTGGACTTCATGACACCTTTCACGCTGAGACAATCTGCAAAATAATTTTGGCAGATCTTTGTAAAAATGAGAGGACTTGATTAAAATTACCCAGTGAGCTTGGTAGATATAAGAAAGTTTTGGGGAAATTGTTCAATAAACTCTTTAGAAAGAAAACAGTGGATTTTGGTATAATTAACTTACTGGACCTTAACAAAAATTGAGTAGCCTAGTAATAAAACCTCATGCTTCAGGGCACATGGTGATTGCTTTATAGAGACAAAGGAATTCCCTCTGCCTTTGAAAGCTTATACTTAACTGCAAGCTGACAGCTGGATTTTGGTTTCTAGGCCTGAAGAGAACAACCTGAATATCTTAAGACAGACTTTAGTTAAACTTAGACAGGTGCAACTGCTCTGCAAGGTAACTGTTTCCCTATTGTACAGCTCTACTTGAAGAGATAACTCAGTAAGCTCTGATTAAGTTTGTGTCTTAAAGCTGGTCTAAAATACCTCTTCCCGGGTGGTGATGGGATATTTTATTTCTTAAGAAACTTATCACGTTGACCAAAGAGTTCATGAAAGGCTGACAGAGCTGTGCATTGTTTGCTGGCACTGTGGCGTTATATGACAAGGATAAATTGTTCTCTGTGCTGAAGCCCGGGTGGTTTATAATGTTGTGAAGTTTTCCACACTGCCAATTTGAGGGCCCTTTAGTATTTCAAGTTATGTAAACTTGTAATAAAACTGTTCCTCCTTGGCTCTGAAGAATGGGACTTTCTGCTCAATCAGGACAGGGCTGAATTCCAGACACAAAAGGGAGGATGCTTTCATGATGGCTTAGGAGGGGACATTTCCAAAACATCTATAGCAGTATGAGAAGACAGATGTTTAGCCAGGACAGTTCTACAATCAGGTGAGACACTACCTCAAAGAGATTAAATGCATCAAGCCTCTCTTTAGTGCCTGAAATACCTTCTGAGAAAGGTAACAAATCTGCATATCTTCATAATCTTAACTACCAATACGATGACATCACCCTGATGACTACAATTCATTACACTGTGGTCACACATTCACTTCTCATTGCCTGTCTCCACCTTCCATCCGTGACAGCACCAAGCATAGTTGTTTGGTGGTGGCAGATGAAAACAATTCTACTCTAAAACCACCACAACCTCAAAAAGAAAAGCAAGTTACAGTGTGCTTCCAGGGAATTACAACACCAAGTCCAAAAGTTTAGAGATCTCAAAAGACAGGTAAGGCCCTGTCTTACCCTGACATCAGTGGGGTCTTGGAAGGTGCGAGTCTGTGGCAGCTGGAGAGTGAGAGCAGCACTGGGCCATGCAAACACACACATGGTCAACCCCTGCACAAAGCTATTGCTCACTGCTGACCATTTTCTATCCTTATCATGTAATTAATCACAATTTGCGAGAGCTTCGTGGAAGGAGTGAGTTGTCTGGTGGTGGCTGTGATTACTCAGTTGTGACTTGGACTCTCCACCCAGGCAGGGGAGTATGGGGAAATACAGCACTCCCTCCCCCCCACTCACCCCTTGGACCTTGGGGCAGGGTCCAGGAGCCATCCCTCTTCCCCCGTGGCACGTGAGAGCAAAAGGCAGACTTGGCTTCTGTCCTGCTCTTGACTGGAGCAGCAGCACCTGGAGCAAGACATCAGGTGACGGTAACAGGTTGTGTGTGGTAAAGCTCAGCAACTTGATTACTAATCTCTGGAAACGAGGGGGAAGCTGAGGAAGGATTTTGACCCCGCGGTGTGTCTCAGCTGGCACGGGCACACACTGCCTCCCAGGGCCACCCCAGGGAAGTGTGCCTCCAGGGCACTCCTCCCTGCACCCCAAACCAGGGCATGCCTGTAACTGCCACAGGACAATTTATAGGACAAATATTGAGGATAATTAAGGATAATCTCTGCTTTAGGTATCTTACAAAGAAGGTCAGGTACTCTCTTTCCTTGTCAGATGTGATGAAGTTAGGCAGCTCCCATTAACAGCAGGTACTTGTTTCTCAGAACAAATAATATTAAAACCCCCTTATCTAGATCCTAAAGGTTTCCTAGATTTAATCTTCTCAAAACTCAGACAAGATCATTACTGTGAGTTCTGCCTCCAAAGAGCTGTAACAGGGATTTGCATTACCAGCACCAATCTCCTGCTAGTATACGTTTTCCTTACTATACCCACACTAGCAAATACAGAGAGGTGCTATAATATTTATGTCCTGAGCTCAGACAATAACATCCTTTCAAATAATTTGGCAGGTCAGGGTAGATTAGATAGTCACATGAAAGCAAAGGAGGAATCTGCCCCAGCAACTTCTGCTATTTTTTTGTGGTCTGCTGATTTCATAATATTTGGTCATAAGATGTTGTTTTCGATATTCGCTTATTATCATGATGGGCTTCTTCCTAAATAGCCTTTGGGTAACAGACATTTGCATTGCTGGCAAAGTGGAGAAGCTGGGACTAACCAATTCCTGCTCTTGGAAGATCCCACTACTCCCCACCCAAGGGGAATTGCGTGATCTCTTCTGCCTATGGATGCGACAGCTGACATAGGAGGAGGTCTAGTAAAACAGCATGTTGCAGCCTCTGTTTCACAATTCTTGTGCACCTAAAAGCCCAATTTCCAAGAAATCAGAGCAACAGCAGTTCCCATCCCTGTGAAGAAGGGATATTCCTTGGAAAATTCTGTCTTGTGCCATCAGAGGCAGGATGCTGAGGGTGAAGAACAGGCAGCCAGAGGAGGCCAGCTGGCCTGCGGTCAGGCCAAGACTGTGCTCATGCAAGAGGCAAGTTCAGTGATTTCTATGGAAAGGCTGATTCAAAACATCGGAAAAACATGTGGCACTGAAGATCACTGTTACAGTCAAGCCATCTGCAGCACTCCTGGCCTAGCAATCCCCTTTATCATGCCTTCATGTGTCTATCTCTCCTTTTACTTCTAGGCACATTGCTGCAGTACTTGAGCAGCTTCAGCAACATTTTTAACATATCAGCCTAACTACATTTTAATTAAGCTTATGGGATTGAGAGCAGCATTTGATCCTTAAGGCTGCATACAGCAATTGAGCTTTTACAAATAACCATGCCCACATAATTATGAAAATAGGAACTGAAAGAGGCCTTTCCATGCAGTCCAGGTAACTGCAGTTCTACATACTCCATAATGTTAAACAAATGCATGTTATTTTATCTCTGTACTGCTCTGTGCTTTCATAATCCTTCGAAAGCTCAAGGATAAACAAGAGTCCCCTGAAATGTCCTGTCTACACTAGATCAAAGAATAGGCAAGGGAAAAACCCTTGCAGTGTTAGGCCAGTCAAACTGTCCATGGCTGCAAGAAACTTCTCCCTAAAGCAGGTTCGCTCCCACTTACCCTTTTCATGTGACACTTCAGCTCAGGCAGACTAGCCCTAGTTCCCTTACTGTGTGTTTTCATTAAGCCCCAGGCAGCTTTATAAATGAACGTACCAATACAAGCACCAAGGTCTGGCCACTGCCAGGTTAACAGATTAAATGGGCTATTGATCCAGCCTGGCACCTGCCACCTTCCCTGGTGACTTCAGAGTCTGGTACAGACAGACAGAACTGAGCAGAAATGGCATCCAGCTCTAAACTCCTCTTCACGTGGGGGAAGGGAAGAGGGAAGGAGCCTGGATCTCTGGTTTAGCCCTCTCTAGCGAAGTCAGGCTTAGCAATGCATGGGGCCTACAGTGTGCATAGGCAGATCAAACCAAGAAGTTAAAGGGCAAGCCCACCGTTGCGCTAGATACAACAGCAAGGCCATTGCATATGAAGCAGAGAGAACAGTGTCACCATCACTATTTGTGATAATACAAACTGTTTCTGTTTTGTGATGCTTTCCTTTTTTTTTTTTTTTTTTTAAAAATACAAGCCAGGCAGTGTTTCTCAGCCCTAGCTCAGCTGATCTTGTTGCCCATGACCAAGTTCTGCGGAAAGGCGGGTGTTGAATTCACAAGGATGCTCCTAGCAATGAACAGCATCTCATGAGTAAAGCCCAAGGAGCAAAGCTGACTTGCTGCATACTAGTCTCCAGGTTTGTGGTCTTTTTTCTGGAGGGTGGTGGGGCTCCCTGGAACTGGAGATGATCCATTACATAATGCTAGCCAAGAGCTCCAATCAAAGCCTCACCAGCATCACATTAAAAGTCTCTACGATTCATCTCATATTTTGCTGGCTCCCAACAGAGTGCAATGACAGGGCAGGGGGCTGGCACTATTTTTAAACTCTAGGATGCTGATCTGAAGCTTGCCAGATTTACACTCCAGCTTTTTAAATCAACTTGATGAGCACCAAGTCTTTATGCCAACTGTGGCTCATGGAATAGACACTTGTGTTCAACAGGCTGCTGTGTCAGACTCATCTCCATTCTGCATCTCCAGGGTACCAACTACATGACCACAACTTAAATCTGCAAGCAAAAAAGGCAGAGAAAGACAAGCTCTGACACCCTGTCCCCCTCTCAGGAACCCAATTCAGCTCTGTTTACAATGAGTTCTGTGTTCAGGCAATAAAAGGCACTTGAGCTAGAGAGCAAAACAGTAGGGCTAATTTGCTTCTAAACAACAGTACCACTTGAGGGCTTCTGACTTGTAGTTAGCCCCATTGTTTGGCCAGTAGTAGTTATAGATCCCCCCAGTACATATGCAGACCTTTCAACTCCTAGACCTTAAAAGAAATACTTAAAAAAACAGAGATACCATCATATTATGTTACAGATTGGAAAACACGGGCTTGAGAAAAGTATCAGATAACTTGTCCAGAATCCCATGATAGTAGAGCCCAGAATCACACCTACAGCTCTCTGTTCTCCAATGCCCAACTGACTGCATAATTTTCAGTCTGGCTCTGCTGAAATCTTTTGTTGTGACAAGAATCTAAATGCTTTTATCACTTTTGACTTATAAACTATGAGATCACATTAGTAAGATGTAAAACTACAAGCAATGCATCCAAATTTAAAGTTTTCTCAAAGCAGAGTGGAAACGTTTTAGTCTGAAACTGTAAGGATGGGGCGGGTTTACACTACCAGAAAGAAAAAAGCACTTTGTATTCAACTTAAGGATACATTCAGCCTGACAATGGATCTGTCAAGTCTGACTTTTGCTCCTCACCCCATACCCATGATGAACCAGACTAAGTACTTTGTGTTGCACCTCTCCCTTACAGAGCACTAGAGATAGCTAATGACCCAATGCCAGTGATAAAGCACACTCATACAAATAAGTCAAGGGGCTAAGCCTTCAAAAATCATATGCACTTGCGTGGAAACACTACTGGAAAATTTGGCTTCTACCATGTTTCATGGCTGTGATTTTTAAAAAGGGGCTAAGAGCTGAACACCCAGTGAACATCAATGCACAATGACTGCTGACTGCATTTTCTGAAGTCCTTAGAAAATACCAGCCTACAATTAATTTAAAATACCAGCCAAGAATAATAGTTTCATCTGTAATACAATCATGTAGTTATATTAATTAATGATAACTTCATACCATTAATCCCAGACTGACAGGGACAGCGCCTATACAGTAGCCTAGAAATACACCAGGTGCAATACGGTCATACAGCAGAAGTGCCTTCTTACCATAGGTGCCTTATGCGCAAAGCTGCATCAGGCCTGGTGCTCTTTGAATACTCTCTCAGCACCATTGCATTTGAAATTTTGAGTTGGAGCCCTGCTTATTCATCCATAATGAGAAAGTCAGACTGATCTCTGTTATTCTATACTGAGTCCAGCTTAACTTCATTAACTATCATAACAAGGTCATGCTCTGTTAAGTTTGTACTTTCACATCCCTAAATAACTTTGAATCATCCTAGCTGTCAATGCACTGACATTTATGGTCTTCTACTATCACTCCTTTGTTGATGTTAAAAGTTCATTCATTGCCTTCTTCCACGAGGGCTCTGTAACACATTCTTGGCCCTAGTACGTCCTGATACCTTCTTCTTACTCGAACCATCAAAAGTTTCTAAGGTAGAAGAGTTAGTTTCCATGGAAACTCTGAAGAACAGGCTAAGTTAACGAGGCATAAAATGAAGACAGTGTCCTCATGCTCACCCATTTTGAAAATCTAGGTCAGCAATGTTTGCTTAAAACATTCCACTCTTCTAAAATCATGTTCACTTGACTAAGGATGTAATAAAAAGAGAGGCTCTACCATACCCCAAACTTAGCATGTTTATTATAATACCATATGTCCATGTGGATAAACCATTCTTACCATTTCTCCCAGCCTGTTTTCCCTGGATAACCAATGGGCATTTAGTTTTATCATCCAGTTACTTACCCTCACCAAACATTTACTCTGGCCATCATAATCTGACTTTCAGGTAGTGTTTGAGTAACCTGCTATGATCTCACTGAGGGCAGGAGGTATTAGCTATGTCATCCATTATAATCTCATTTAGAGGATCTACAGGAACGAAAGGACTGTGCACATGAAAGTCAAATTCAATCTCAACTTGAACACCACACAGGCAGAAGCCAAGGATGAAACCAATGCTGAAATTCTGAAATTGAGTTTGCTCAAACGCTGATCTGTTGAAGTGTAATGGACCATGCTACAGTAAATGAATTAATTGCCTTCACTGGGTTTCCTTAGTGAGAATCACAGTTCCTCTCAGGAGAAGAAACAGCCATACCAAGTGTTAGTACTAAAATATGCTGTCAAGTACATAAGGTTATGGAAGGCCGCCTCAAAAAAACTGCTGTGGAGGGAAATAACACTGATGATTTGCTAGTTATTTCCTCTGCTAATTGAAAACAGATGTAATCAGTTGCAGTCAAATACCTTTTGAGATGCAACTATTTCACCAAAGATACCCAAGTTTTCAGGCATATCTCAATCTGATCTCCACTATTTATAATTTACGCTGACTGAGAGCCTTCAGTGCTTTGGATAGGTGATTGATG
>VYZW01006382.1:1389-13042 GCA_013401315.1 Balaeniceps rex | reverse complement strand
AATGAGAAAAGATTGGCGAGACAGAAGATTCCTATTAGAAGTTTTAAAGGCTAAAATGGATCCTACGAAGGAGAACATAAGGCTATCTGTTCTCTTCTGAGATCATACAGCCTCAACAGAAATGCTGCATCCAGGCTTGCACATTGCAGTTCGGGAAGGATGCAAGCCAGCTAACTAGACCAAAGGAGAGGACAAAGATGATGTAGCAAATGTGACCTACACATCTGGAAAGTGTAGAGAAATGTTAAAGGGGCTTTGTAAAACAGGCAGCAGGCTGAAGTGGAACACAAAAATATTTTTCGGGTGCTTAAAAAGTAGTTGCAAAGGGAAAGACGATAGTTTTCTCTCCCCGTTCATTGTGGATAGGATAAGCAGTGCTGGGCTTAGATTGCAGCAAAGTAGACGAGCGTAGGAGGTTAGGAAAACCCTTGTGACTGTATGAGCCGTTAAGCTCTACAGTAGATTGCCTAATGACATGGAAAATCTCCACTGGTAGAGATACTTGAGAATGTATTAGACAAATGTCTGGCAGGAATATCTGAGGTATAATTGAGCCTGCTTCCATGAAGAGGGATGCGATAGATTTCTTCTTGCTCAATTTTCTATGCTTTCTGTGAAATACATAAAAAGATACTCACTTTGACTTTCTCCAGAGAGTCATTTATGCTTCCCAGAACATTTTAGTTTGAGGCATTTTAGTTGGTTCTAGTGCTGAATAACTACTGCTGGCCAAATCTTGACTGTTGTTGCTTAGATGGACCCTGTGACTGAGGCAGAGGAATCCATGTATTCACCCTGGAAATCATCTCAATAGACCCAGAGCAAAGATTAGTTGGAGAAGTTGCATTTGAGTTGATATCCCAACAGCTAGGAGTGAAGTATGGGCTTTTGGTGGTAGAATCTTTTGAAACAAAATGGAGCAATAGTTTTTAGCTGTTTTAGAAAAAAATCTTTGGGAAATTTTATTACTGGTTTATTATGAAGAGGCTTTATAAGATTAACATACTAAAATGTTGACAAGATGTCAGTCATTCTATCAATACTGAATGACAGAAATACAATTACCACAACTGGAGGAAAGCGTAACAGTATTTCCTTCCAGAAGAATTCAGCACAGCAACAGTTTAGGAGAGATTTGTTGCTATTACCCCTTGGTTGTCACTGTGTTTGTCTTTCATTCCATTTGAAAATGTCAGCTATGACTGTCTGTGTCCATATATGCTGACAGAAGGGCCTTAGGGTAAAGTTTGGGTTCCCCTGAGTCAATGAACTTTGCGAGTGTCTTGCACGAGGTCAAGACTTTGTCTCCAGTCTTTTCTTTTTCTCTTCATGTAATAGTGAGAACTTTCTTCATTTGTATTCTTGCCTTTAGAATGGTAGATGGAAGTCCAGGGACTTTATGAAACCTGAGACTCATGGGAATTTTTCTTAATGTAAAAAGAAATAAATCAGAAGTAGAGCAGTGTTATATGAATGAGATTCTGAGAGATGGCTAGACTAGCGGCAAATACCTTGTGCTTATTTGTGATATGATCTGACGCTGGAACTCAAATCTTCAAAGCTGCCAGACATGTTCATGCCTTTTCCTCAGAATAGTAAATAATGGATATGTTTCTGAGTGTCCAGATGTTCTGAATTCCAGGTTGTGTAATCACCCTGAGCTTCAAGCTTGAGAATTAAAACATATATTGCAATTACTCCTCTGGGATAATTGTTGTCTTGTTGAACAAGAATTTCATTGCTTTTGTTGCTTGGCCAATCCTGAAGTATTAAGCACTTTAAATGACAAATAAAATAATTGAATTCATATTTTATTTAGTGAGTGTGGTGCCTTGTATAATCCAAAATGGTTTTGGTTGGATTCACATTCTGTGCTGTATTATTCAGCACCACCTCTGGCTCTGAATCCAGGCAGCTGCCCTGGCTCCCAACCTTTACCTGGCAAATGTCCTCCTTCAGAAAGCCAGTGTTTGCAGGGATTAAGGAACAGGACGGAGCAGCTGCAGATCTCTACATGAGTATCTTCTAGATCCAGTAGTATTTGATTATTTGAGAATTTAAGAAAACCCTAATCTCCCATGCATTAGCAGATTTAAAATTTCTTTACTTTTGAGGGGCTGACTGATTCAGCATTTTGTAGTTCTGACCCAAAGCTGAGAGAGGTGAAGCAAACATCTTTACAGACAAATTTAGCTTATTTGCTTAATTACTATTCCTTCCACAAAGAAATAGTTATAGTGCAGGTTTTCTTGTTTGCATTTTGATGGTACCAAAGAGTCTTCCATTAAAGCTTTTCCAAGTCTTTTCTAAATGTATTGTTTAATTTTTCATCTTTAATCCTCCTTTGAACTCTTTTTGTTTTCTATAGTTTATTGAGGACTTCTCAAGACAAAAGAAACCAAGTACAAAACCCCAACAATTTTCCATCCCTCAGAGACTGATGGCTAATTATGTCAATATGTTCATCTTTTGAAAATGAATCAGAATCTGAGCGCTTTTCAAGCAAAACTAAAATCTAGGCAGATTTTTTTTCTCTATCACTATTCAAGCCAGCAGGAGTAAGGAATAGAGCAAAATCTCTGCACTGTGGTTATATGTCTGACAACTTAATGCACAGCATCTGTAGTATCCAAGGAGTGTCTTGCCTAGTACTTAGTGGGACACATAATGAAGATATTAGGATATGAATTGCCTTTGTGAGAGAACTTGGAGTAAACTCTTTTTCAAAGGAGAGCATGAGAATGTTTGAATAGGACGTGGCTTCTGAAAGCCTGATTTAATGAACCCACCTCCATCATGTCTAGCTGTGCTTCATCCTTACGCTGCAATATCTTCTCCTTCTCATTACACTGTTCCTTAAAATAATTTCTTCGGACCAGACAGGAGGCATGTGTTGAGGTGCATTGCACTAACAGAGGTCTTTTTCTTACTAACCAGTATTATTGGTTTGATATATTAACAAGGCTGCATGTAGATGCTTAGACCTTTCCAGCAGATGGGTGATTTCAACCTAAAGCATCCAATTCTTTTACCCTTTTTTCTACCATTCTGGTGGAATGAAATCTTTTCAAAACCTTTGAAGTGTATTCCATCTTCAGACCTGTGTAAGAAGCCTATTTGCATCTCCTGTGGTGTATGGCAGTTTCATGAAAAAGCTATGTAATTTTGTGCCCTAATTTGCTAGGTGAAATTACTCCATTCTTTTCAGGCAGGAAAGCTGGCAATCTGGGAACATCCTTTCAGATTTCAGTTTTGCCAGAGATACGGTTATGAAGAGGTATGATGATTCTGGATGGAGAAACAACAGTTTTCTTCCAGAACTGTGTTTAAATATACTATGTAGATAGCAAATCATCCAGTCTGCTCAGAAACACCTTTGGGAGGAAGATTCGTGCTACTAATAGAAGCCAAGCTACGGACACACACATATTTTTTCTACTTTATGCACGAAAAGGGAAGTCTGTCTCTGTGAAAAGCTGATGTCTAAAATTCACCTCTCTGTGTATCTCCCTCTTCCTACAATATTTAATATTTATTCAGAAATTAAATGCTATAAATTGGAGAAGATATACTTTTTTATGCATACAGGAAAGAACATGTCTTTCACTAACTGTTTGAGTTAGTGAAAAATGTTGAAAACAGGCCAAATGGTAGCTTATGCTTAGGATTTGGAGACCATTGCTGCTTTGCAGCAGGAATTGCTGCCTGTCTTCTCTTTCCTCTGTTCTGGGTAGAAGCAGAAATCTTGTGTTCTAAAATAACTGAATGGTCTTTAACTCGTTAAAAAAAAATCTCCAGCTAATTCTACCTTCTAAAATATTTACTGACTCAATCGGAGGTTTTGTTGCAGTTTTCTCTCTATTCCCATAGTTTTTTGAGTTTGGGAGTTCTGTGGGGGGAGGGTATTTTACTCTTTCACTACCATTTCTGTGCAGTTGATGAATGATGGTCATTCTTTTCTACTTCCCATGAGTTATTACTTTTTGTCCACAACAGTGGATATAACACAAGAAAAAGGAAAAATTCATTTTCTTACCTGTAATTTTGCCTTCCCTCAGTATTGATTTACTACTTAGTAAAGACTTTCCTTATACTAAAATGATAATCTGTTTTACATTTGGTCTTGCATAGAATTCCTGTTTTTCTGGATTTGTCTGAGTGAAGACAAGAGTGAGGATCACATAAGGTTAAACTTTGACATATTGGCACCCTGCTGTGTCCTTTACGTGCTCAGTTCAAATCTGCTATTTATGGATAAGTTTTGCGTGTCTTCTGCAGTGGAAGTCTGCTTCTAAGAAAGCTCCAACGGTCAATCAGTGTATTAAAACTCAAATAGCAGGTTTTAAAAAAGAGATAAAATTGCATAAGCCTCCACTCATCTAGGTCATTATTGTAACACTTGAATTTGCAAGTAGCAAACCCATCATAAGAGAAAACAAAAGATCAAAAAAGAGAGAATCAATTTAGCTTTTTCAATATGAATTCGCTATGAAGAAAATTATGCATCTCAACATTAGACATCTGAAGGATTTTGCTAGTATTAATCCCAACCTCATTATATGCCAAACTTGATACTATTTCAATTTCATTGTTTGAAAGCAATCTTTATGGGGAGAAAAAAAAAGTTCATGGCAGTGAGATTGTAGAGAATAAAATAAAAGAATGTAGTTGAAACATATTATGTTTTCTGTTAAAGGAGCAGCCGCTGCCCGAACATTCACACACCATTCAGGGGGCTGCACAGACACCACCTGAGACTTTAACTGCTAGGACCGGAGTCCCTTCACAGCGGGCAACTCCACTGAGCTGACGGGTGCCTCTTTTCAACTCCCCGCACACTGTCATTCTCTCTCAGGCGTGTTCTCTCGCCTCAGGTTTGACCCTAGGTTTCCCTGAAGTAGTGTCTCCAACACGACCTATGTCAGATGAATTTACTGAGTGGTACAGCAGTAAATGACAGCTTGAGCTGGGTGCCTCTGGAGAGGGACCCCGAACAAAGAAATCCCTGGGCAATTATACCGTTACAATTTAAGTTCCCCTCCCCTCACACAACAGTTCAGTCCAACAGCAATATTTGGGTCTGGGGTCTTCTTGTTCCTCATTGGATCTTTTCTCTGTCTCCAGGTGGGACATTCCTTTTTGTATCTTAATGGATGCAGCTTCTGCTGGCAGTTGTGGCTACCTTATCTTTCTGGTTTGCACCGGTTTCGGGGGCCTTCCTTCACGTAGCTAAGTAAAAGTTAGTATACACTCAGCATATCTAGTTGAAAGTTCACAGCTTGCAGCCTAAGGCTTTAGCAAGCCTTGCTACTAATGCTAAGTATTGGATTCTGTTTGAGCTATGAAGTGACTTCTACAACACTTTNTGGGTCTGGGGTCTTCTTGTTCCTCATTGGATCTTTTCTCTGTCTCCAGGTGGGACATTCCTTTTTGTATCTTAATGGATGCAGCTTCTGCTGGCAGTTGTGGCTACCTTATCTTTCTGGTTTGCACCGGTTTCGGGGGCCTTCCTTCACGTAGCTAAGTAAAAGTTAGTATACACTCAGCATATCTAGTTGAAAGTTCACAGCTTGCAGCCTAAGGCTTTAGCAAGCCTTGCTACTAATGCTAAGTATTGGATTCTGTTTGAGCTATGAAGTGACTTCTACAACACTTTCATTGAAAATCTTCCTGCCATTTCTTTTGGATTTTATTTAATCAGTGCTTTTTTTCACATCTGGGCTTTGGATATTAAAGAAGTTTAGAACCAGGTTGAATAAATGATGCCTGTACCAACTGCTAAGGCTTCCTACTTAACCTGTATTGCTACTTGCTTTTTGTTTATTTAAACCTGTGAAAAGCTTCTGATCTGCTACCTGTCTCAGGCATAGAGAGAACATTTTGGGGTGCAGGGGATTCTTCCTTTTGTAAAGGCTAGCAGGAAAAGCTGTGGCTAAAAGTACTTAAACTGCTGAGTAGCTCCCTATCCGTGTTACATTTACTTTTTGAATAGCCTCTGAGGAAAAAATGGAAAAAAAATACAGAAGTTTCATTGTTAAAGGAATTGTTGGTTTGGGTTTTTTTTTCCCCTTGTTTTTCCATTCATTGTCCTGGGGCTACCTTAAATTATTTATTTTGAAGGATCTTGCTTCATCCCCCATTAGGTGTTTGTGTTAAAGTTGTATTGACATAAACATCTGCATAAATTCCAGTTCAAAAGAATACTTAGTTGAGGGAATTGTTACAGAAACAGCTGCCAGTTGACATCCTGTTACTGCGAGGGTGGAGAGGCTGGCATACACCTAACATTTTTCCCTTTCTGCCTGTTGCGTATAGACAGCTGAGTTGGCCAGAAATTACATTTCATGTAGTAAAGAGTGAACGATTGGGCCAGATATTCTAGACAGCCCAAGTGTTACTGACTCCTCATTAATTATTCAGCATGGTTTTGCTCACTCACCGTAATCATTCTTCATCCCAAAAAATCAGGAATCTCTCCAAATTTTAAAGAAGTATAGAAGCACCGTAACACCCCTATGCATACGAGAAAAAAATGGAGGAAAATAAAGGCAATACAGTAATTGTGCAATGTTAGTGTAGGTTCTGTTTTGTCAGAGTCTATCACCAGGCATAGTCAGAAGCATACTAATCACTGACAATTTTTTTCACTTTCAATTATAAGGGTAAAATTACAGTTTTTTAAAGCAATAACATTTTATTTTCATAATTGCTTTGTTACTGCTTACTCTCAATTTCCAAAAGTACGTAAGGGCATACCAGAGGGGCCACAGGTTTTGGGGTGAGAGAAAGAAGGGAGGAGATTTTTTTTTTTTTCCCCTCTCAACTGAAAAAGATTAAGAAACACTATAGTTGAGTTTTGTGCATGCACTGCAATGCCAGAACATTCTGTTTTCGCTGATGTAATGGTGGGAGTTGTCGGGGAGAGACATCAGGCATTTCTGCTCTATCTACTACTTAAATCCAGGAATTTGATGGTACAAGAAACACAGCACCTGTTTTATTAGATTTCATATTTTATAATGTATTATTGCTGTATTCCTCAGGCAATGGCATTTTTACCTAATACATAGAGTGAAGGGCAAGGGTTTTATATAGACCTAGATGATAATTGCCCAATAAAAGTTTCATTTGCAACTAAGACAGTGATTAAAGCTTGACAGATGAAACAGAGGAAGAAAGAGAGAGAGGGTGTCCATCAATGCCTTTTAAAGGATAAGAAGCCAATATGTTTGTGTTCAGTTTTCAAAGCTCAGGACGATGAGAGCAGATACACAGCTGTTAGATAGTAATGTATTTATGGGTTATGTATGTCTTTGTCATGGATGACATTGTAAAAAAAAATAAAAACATTAGTTCTTCAGATGCATTTTTGATGAAACAATGATAAAACATGTATCATTCTGTCAAGATTATTTTTACTTGTCCATTCATTCAAGGTAGGGTAAAAATCTGACTCTTAAATGCATAGTTAAACATCTAAATGCATGCCACGTTTTGTGTTTGGTTTTTTGGCTTTTACAAATCATATTGCATGTCTGAATTTGACAATGTAAAGACAATGTGAGAGATAGCTGTAGGATATATCTGTTTTACAGGTGATGAGCTTGAAAACTAGGCAATTATCTTTCAAAAATGAGCACTAACAAAAACAAGGTTTTATCTGGTAATGTTTGATAATGAAATGTTGTATAGATCTCTAAATCAAAGCATTCACAGTGATCTTACTTCACTGAATTAAGTTTGTTTGCTTGTTGGTTATTTTAAAGCAAGGTAATGACCAACAAGATGCTGAGCATTGCCATCTTTGCAGTGAGAGCATTTGCTGGCAAAATCATTCAGGATCCATTCGAGATTACATTTTAGCCACTCCAGACCTTTCCCAGAGCAGTCTCCTCCCTCTTTTAGGTGTCAGTGCTCTAACAGCTATACTACCTCATGGGTGTGTGATGCAGAGCTTGGAAGGACCCTTGGCAGTAAAGTGACAGCAGTGTTTCAGAGGGGAGAGAAAGAGTTACTCATTACCTAGAGAAAAAATACTGTGGCATTAATTGCTATCAATCAAGCAGTCTTTCTCCAAATGCAAATTCAACAGACTTGCTGTGCTTGAAATTCCTTAGGCTGATAATAGACATGAGCCGATACTTTGATGCTCACCTTCTATCTACCTACAACGAATATAGCAGCCCTGTTGTGCATCACTAAGCACCTTACTCTTTCCTAGGAGTGGCAGTTTATGACTTTTTCCGTCTCTTATTTATTTATTTATTCATCTATTTATTTATGTATTTGTTTATTTCACAATTTATTTAGAATAGAAAAGAATAGAATAGAATAGTTTCAGTTGGAAGGGACCCACAAGGATCATCTACTCCAACTGCCTGATCACTTCAGGGCTGAACAAAAGTTAAAGCATATTATTAACGGTATTGTTGAAATGCCCCTTAAACACTGACAGGTTTGGGGCATTGACCACCTCTCTAGGAAGCCTGTTGTAGTGTTTGACCACCCTCTTGGTAAAGAAATCTTCTTAATATCTAGTTTAATTTAAAAGCAAATGAAAGCTTTAAGCCAGTCGTCTAAAACAAACAACATTCTAGCGTTGACTTGTTTTCAGTAAAGTATTCTCTTTGTCTCAGTTATGAGAAGGTATTCAACAACTCAAGCAAAATTAAATCATGCTGTCATTTTCCTAAGAAAATGAGCTAGTGAAGTACCAATATGTTGGCNGAGATTTTTTTTTTTTTCCCCTCTCAACTGAAAAAGATTAAGAAACACTATAGTTGAGTTTTGTGCATGCACTGCAATGCCAGAACATTCTGTTTTCGCTGATGTAATGGTGGGAGTTGTCGGGGAGAGACATCAGGCATTTCTGCTCTATCTACTACTTAAATCCAGGAATTTGATGGTACAAGAAACACAGCACCTGTTTTATTAGATTTCATATTTTATAATGTATTATTGCTGTATTCCTCAGGCAATGGCATTTTTACCTAATACATAGAGTGAAGGGCAAGGGTTTTATATAGACCTAGATGATAATTGCCCAATAAAAGTTTCATTTGCAACTAAGACAGTGATTAAAGCTTGACAGATGAAACAGAGGAAGAAAGAGAGAGAGGGTGTCCATCAATGCCTTTTAAAGGATAAGAAGCCAATATGTTTGTGTTCAGTTTTCAAAGCTCAGGACGATGAGAGCAGATACACAGCTGTTAGATAGTAATGTATTTATGGGTTATGTATGTCTTTGTCATGGATGACATTGTAAAAAAAAATAAAAACATTAGTTCTTCAGATGCATTTTTGATGAAACAATGATAAAACATGTATCATTCTGTCAAGATTATTTTTACTTGTCCATTCATTCAAGGTAGGGTAAAAATCTGACTCTTAAATGCATAGTTAAACATCTAAATGCATGCCACGTTTTGTGTTTGGTTTTTTGGCTTTTACAAATCATATTGCATGTCTGAATTTGACAATGTAAAGACAATGTGAGAGATAGCTGTAGGATATATCTGTTTTACAGGTGATGAGCTTGAAAACTAGGCAATTATCTTTCAAAAATGAGCACTAACAAAAACAAGGTTTTATCTGGTAATGTTTGATAATGAAATGTTGTATAGATCTCTAAATCAAAGCATTCACAGTGATCTTACTTCACTGAATTAAGTTTGTTTGCTTGTTGGTTATTTTAAAGCAAGGTAATGACCAACAAGATGCTGAGCATTGCCATCTTTGCAGTGAGAGCATTTGCTGGCAAAATCATTCAGGATCCATTCGAGATTACATTTTAGCCACTCCAGACCTTTCCCAGAGCAGTCTCCTCCCTCTTTTAGGTGTCAGTGCTCTAACAGCTATACTACCTCATGGGTGTGTGATGCAGAGCTTGGAAGGACCCTTGGCAGTAAAGTGACAGCAGTGTTTCAGAGGGGAGAGAAAGAGTTACTCATTACCTAGAGAAAAAATACTGTGGCATTAATTGCTATCAATCAAGCAGTCTTTCTCCAAATGCAAATTCAACAGACTTGCTGTGCTTGAAATTCCTTAGGCTGATAATAGACATGAGCCGATACTTTGATGCTCACCTTCTATCTACCTACAACGAATATAGCAGCCCTGTTGTGCATCACTAAGCACCTTACTCTTTCCTAGGAGTGGCAGTTTATGACTTTTTCCGTCTCTTATTTATTTATTTATTCATCTATTTATTTATGTATTTGTTTATTTCACAATTTATTTAGAATAGAAAAGAATAGAATAGAATAGTTTCAGTTGGAAGGGACCCACAAGGATCATCTACTCCAACTGCCTGATCACTTCAGGGCTGAACAAAAGTTAAAGCATATTATTAACGGTATTGTTGAAATGCCCCTTAAACACTGACAGGTTTGGGGCATTGACCACCTCTCTAGGAAGCCTGTTGTAGTGTTTGACCACCCTCTTGGTAAAGAAATCTTCTTAATATCTAGTTTAATTTAAAAGCAAATGAAAGCTTTAAGCCAGTCGTCTAAAACAAACAACATTCTAGCGTTGACTTGTTTTCAGTAAAGTATTCTCTTTGTCTCAGTTATGAGAAGGTATTCAACAACTCAAGCAAAATTAAATCATGCTGTCATTTTCCTAAGAAAATGAGCTAGTGAAGTACCAATATGTTGGCAGTATATACTGCCCGTGCCTATACTGCTTGACAGCTGTTATTCTAATACAGCTGAGGAAAAGCTATAGAGGCTAAATAGTATAGAATCATAGAGTCATAGAATTGTTCAGGTTGGAAGGGACCTTTAAAGGTCATCTAGTCCAACCCCACCCTGCAATGAGCAGGGACATCTTCAACTAGATCAGGTTGCTCATCATGACTTGATCATCTTGACTTCCTTGGGGAAAATGCTAGTGTAATATTATTGAATGCCAGTATCCTAAGATGCGTTATTCTACCTGTACTGGACTAGAATAGTGACATTCATTCCCATAAATAAGCAAACTTAAGATGTTGTGTTGTACTTTGGAGTTTGAGGTAAATCTTCTGGATGAAGCTTGTCAGTACAAGTTACTTCTCCTTCACACACACTCACATGTGTATTCACACCCACACACACAAAAACATCAGCCTAGCTTTGCAAGGAAGACCTCAGTCCCCACCGTACACTATTCATATCTTTAGCTCTCCATATCCACAAAATGCCTTGCAATGATCATGGTAGATAATGATATTTTGTGTTGCTTTGAACAGCAGCACCGTTATCTGTCTTCTGTTGCATTTTCAGGCTCTGCCACAGAAACAGGTAAAGGTAGAGCTGGATTCTCCCAAGACAGTGCACTACAGTCCATTGACAAACCAGAGGGGTGAGATGTTACAGGAATGTCTAGTTTAACATATTAAGGACTTGATCTGTAGTAAGTTGGTCATCAAACATTTGTTCATCTGTTTTCTTACAGTAACAGATTTCTGTATTATCAAACTGTGCTGCTATAGGTGCTGCCTAATTACAAAGGAATGCAAGGGGTTTTCCATTTATTTGTATATACGCAAATATGTTCCTACAAAGTTACCAAAAAGCAGGTTTTAGCAGACAAGTTGTAATTCAGATTTTGGTGCTATATACAACAAACTATGAGTATATATTTATAAAATAAATAAAATAAAATATATGTA